>QUZD01000037.1:197003-246315 GCA_003693505.1 Pseudonectria foliicola | reverse complement strand
GTATCGTGTCGTGTTGTGTCGTGTGCTGGGCTGACCTGAGCTTGGTTACTTTGAGATAAGACGGGCGTGTCACCGCAAAGTCGTCCCACGTCAAAGAGGATGCAGCAAAAGGACCCGTTGGCTGTTGCTGGTACACATGGCCGCCAGTTTCCCCAGGCACCCGAGGGATACACGTATCTGGCGGGTGCCAGCTGGCTGGATGCCATTTGCTTGCTTCTGCGACATGCCCGGGATCCCATTTGATATCAGGTCCTGGCGTGGGATGGGCTTGGGGGCTGCTGGATGGCTGGGGCGGATGGTCAGGCATCCCATCCCTCCTTAGCCATCTTGGCAGTCCAGTTGCAGTCAGCTAAATGGAAACGAAGCAACCCAACTCTTTGGCTTTTGCTGGCCACTGACCAACCAGCCGGCTTGGCTAGGGGGATAGAATGCCAAGCCCACGTCATGCTTTCGAGCAGCGATAAGGGACCAGCCGGTTTCCGTTGCTCTTTCCTTAAGACACTAGACAGACGCTGATCTGCCAGTCTCCATGTCCAGACCTGTACGAACCTGCTGCCATTACTCCTAGAGTCTCGACTCGACGCTCTCTGTCTCTGTGCCTGCTGCCGCAGTGTCGAGACATGGCAAAGCCGCTCTCGCGCCGACAAGCCTCAACTACCGTTGCCCATCACGAGACACGCCGAGGTTCCAAATCTGCAAGGCACGCACGATCCGCCATCTACGTAGCGCTCTTTGCATAACTCAGCCGGTATCGCCCTGACCGTGATTCGTTGCCCGAGCGGCGGTTTTTACGTGACGGAAATATTGGCTCCACTCGCGCCCGGTTCTCCGGACCACGCCTCGGCCTGCCTTACCTGCGCCCCAAGCGCGAGAGAGACGGCCAGTCAGTCGCCTCGCCGAAGAGGAAGAAAAAGGACGGACCACTTGCATGGCATAGCATACTCGCCGTGCATTTGCCCTGTCCTTCTGAGCATCTGGCGCAGCGCACAACAAACAAAGGGTCGCTGTGAGACACGGGACGAATTGGCGGGCCAGCCACCTCGGAGGCCGAAGGGCAAAGCAACCCGGAGCTACCTGAACAGAGCTGGGCCCGACCCAGCTGGATTGGACTAGGACTGGACTGATTGCTTGCCCCCAAGATTACAGCAGACTACAGTGGGCTACAGCCTACTGTACTGTACTGTACTGTACTGTACTGTACCGCCTATCGCCCACCACCTACCGCCTAGGGTGAACAGCCCGCTCAGTGCGACCGCCCAGTGATCAACCACGCGACACACGACCCTGCAGAATCCGCACTGCGCCAGCGCTACGCCCAGCGGGTCGCCAGCCGCTAAGACAGTGCTGTGCACACTTTCAGCGCTGTTTTAGAACCCTTATTCTCCCAGGTACCCAGTACCCCAGAGCATCTGCGATAAGCACCCCGTCGCAGGAAGGTGCGGATCCTGAGCACGTACCTCATACCTACCTATCTGGACCAGCCGCCGCCGCCGCCGCTGCTACTGTTGCTGCTGCTGCTGCCCAACTGCCTTCCGTCCACGATGATATCCCCACGCTCCTTCCTTGTCATCCGCCGTCACCAAAAATACACGCCCCCATCGCATCCCCCTTCCTCTTCCTTCCTTACCCTTACGCCCACGCCTACTCTCACCCCCGTCATTACTTCTACTACTACTACTACTGCTTCCTCCTCCCACACTTCATCCCCATCCCCATCTCTATCCTCATCCTCTCCCAGCAAACGTCCGCCAACTTCAGCCTCAGCCGAATCTCGCACCCTGGCCCCCGCCTCTCCGTCCTCTTCCGTTTGCTGGTCGCTGCCGAGTTATGACGACAAGTCTCAGTCTACCTCCATCACCACCACCGTCACCCCTGTTCAGACTGAGCTCGATGCCACGATGGGCAAACGAAAGGACCGTCAAGACACCTTATCTCTCGGCCCTTCAAGCCCTCCCACCACGACTACCAGTCTGACTATGAGGCCCACGACTCCCACGAGCCCCGTCAAAATCCCCGTTGCCAACCGTACCACCGCGCACTCCCACCTCTTCCAGGGCAGCACACGTGGTGCTCACCCCCAGAAGCGAGCCTCTTCCCAGCGCCGGAGGGTGCGCGAAGCGTCCCCGGATTCTATCTCGCCATCCGTTGCAAACCTCCTGGCCCTTACAGACATTCCTCGGCCCAGGCAACTCAAGAACAGGCGTCACCAGTCCAGTAGGACGGCTTTGACCGTGGACAAGGTCATCAGTCACCAGCATGCCTCGGAGAAGGACTTGAGCTGGAGGATGATCAGGAGCCCTATGGACCTGCTTCTCTCTCCGCCTCAGGAATTGGATGACATTGATAGCGACAGCGTTAGCGACTGCAACATTGGCTCTGCCCTGTCGACCAGGACCATTTCCATTGATTCAATCCCTTCGCTGGACGACTCCCTTGCCAGCGATGACTTCTTTTCCTCTCCCAGGACCCCAAGCCCCGTTTCGCGCAGGAGAAGATTTAGCCCCATGCGTAGATCTCTTGAGCCGATTCTATCGCCTCCCGGATCTTTGGAGGACCATCCTTTGGCCGGCGAGGACCTTGAGTTCGAGAATCTCAATTTTGGAGCCGTCGAGCAGCCCGAGTCCCCGGTGGCCAAGTCACAGTTTCTGCACCCTTTTAAGCCTCTGCGATCGGCCTTCAAGTCGAACCTGACAGCCTCATTGCGTGCCCTGCGGTCGGCTGCCAAATCCATTACTGCCATCAATTTTCCTTCGATCCCGCCGGATGATCTTTTGACTCGATCTATCCTTACAATCGACCCCAACGTGCCCTACGCTGATGAGCGCCGACCTCCCGTCTGCGAGGACATGCCCTCAGCCGAATTACGGCGCTATCTCAATCCAACCACGAATGCGCGCATCGAGACTCCGCCCGCCAAAGTCTCGGCCGGCACATTTGCCGCATCGATACAGATGCGAACCTACAAGATCCAGCGTTCGCCTTCTGCTGCGTCTTTGCGCAATACCTATCCGTCCACCTCATTGCAAACGCCACCTCCACCCTCACCTTCCCAGCAGGCGCCGGCGCCGCCCCGAGCTCCAGGCCAGACGGCATTTGCTTATCCTCCCGGCATGCGCCAGCGAGAGATGCGGGAGAATCCTGATTTCATCCGCATTGCTGTCATGGAGATGGCCATGCGTAAGCGTGGCAAGCTTGACGATCAGCGACCCGGCCGAGCTCGATGGGCTCTTCCGCCGAGGAAGATGCCAAGCAAAGCCTATGAGATTGCATCTGATGGAGTACCTGTTCGGTGGATTCCGCTCAGCGTGTAAGTCTCGGCATCCCACTGTGCTGGGAAAACCAGGGTGGTGGCGGTGACACGTCATACCCCTGAAGGCCTTTTTGCAATCGCCAATTGTGGCAGGCAGTATCGCAATGGCAGGGGATCAATTCCAGTTGGTCAGCCATACCGGGGCAACCGATTGGCCATGCTAGACTGAATCTGCGTGGAATGGAAGCCTTTTGGAAAGAGACGAGACGCGGATACGAAGGGGCCGTCCGGATCGCCCACCCAACACAATTGGCCAGCCAGCGCTCTGCCCACCATGACGCGACAATAACCCCGACCAAGAAGATTCCATCTTTGGGCCGAGGCTCTTTTGCGCACCGCGAGCAAGCCCCAACTACAAATTTTGAAACGACTACGACACATGACATAGAGAACCGGCGAGTTTTACAGGAGCGAGCGATGTGTTTACAGCTTTTGCCACTTTTATTTTGCATCTACCATTTGGCATACCAGTCGCACATTGCACATCTCTGACTGGTTTTGAAACATCACATACCCCTTCGGCATTTACCAGGTGTCGGGCTATTTTCCTATTTTATTCCCTGTCTTTCAACCCTTTTTTTTTCTTTGTTTCTCCTTTTTGTTTCGCTTCCAATGTTTTGCCTGTACTATCGCCGTGCTGGCCACTCTCTTTTACCCGATTTGGATTCTTGAGAAGCCGTGAAATGGCTCAAAATGTTCCGGAATCGGAGTGGCAGACGAGGTGGTGTTTCAGCGGGCATTTTCCGAGCAAAGCCCTATCAACGGACATGCAACTATTTTCTTTATTCCCCTTTAGAGCAAGGGAACTGTTTGATCTCAGGGTCAGGGCACTGGGGCTTGGCGAAACGGCAAATGAATGGAACTGTATGGAGTATTAGACTGGACATGCAACTTAGTTTACGGGGCAGGTCAAGGCTTGTCTCGTTTTGGCGCACATTACCACAGTGCAGCATGATGAACTGGAACTGGCGGTCTGTAACCTGTACTCTGTATGAATTGATATCTATCTGTCAATCAATCTTTGTTCTCCAATTGCAAACTTGTTGTGTGTCTGTTTGTTTGTTCCGTGCCAACCGGGCTGGGGTTGCATTCCTGCATTCCTGCAGTCCTGCAGTCCTGCAGTTCTGCAGCAGCTTGCTGTCCTGCAGCAGCTTGCTTGAGAAGCAGGCATTGGCCATGTAAGTCAAGTTATGCGTCGGTGCCCAACCAGTGCTTGCTTCCAGAGATGATGCACTGTTGGCCCGTTGGCCCGCTGCCCTTTGAGGTGTAGTTTATCAACTGGAGCACGGATGAAGCAGCTACCACAGATCAGGTTGCAGATTACAGATTACAGATTACAGTAACAAGGCAACAGGTCATTCATTGTCCGTCCCATTTGCTCCGCGCCCTGACATGCGGCAACGCAGATTGGCCGATGGATAGGGCTTGCTTGCGTGTTGTTCTTGCTGCCGAGGGATTCCCTGCTAGCTCGGGGGGCTAGTCGCTTCTAGAAGGAGACGAACGGGGAGGGAATAAAGAAAAAAGAGAAGGAAAAAAAAAAGGAAGAAAAAGCCCAGTGGGGATTCCCTCTACAGTACTTTGTGATCTGGATATACATATAGTACATACCTTACCTACGGAGTAGTACATACCGTAATCGGTAATCTGTACGTAATACGGATATTGGACGGAGCTCGCAGCAAGGGCCTCAAGCACACAAGGCCTCAACCCGTCTTGTTCCTGCAATGCCCGGCGGGTTTGCGGGATAATTGTCAAGTTGGATCAACGCGGCCAGGTGCTAACGTTAGCCCGAAAGGTATCCGTAATTACAAGTACATACTGTACATACAGTAGTCTGTACAGATTACGATGGGGATGGGATTGGGAGATGGATTGAGTACTGTAGGTACATGCATACAGATTAGTAGAGTAGTACATTACACAGAGAGTCCAGGGTCCTGATGAGGGTTCTCGTCTGCTCGCCCTCTCGGGCCGGGGAAACGGTGGGGGGCTTGCCATGGAGATGCGGCACTGTACGCACCACCTAAAACTAATCTGTACATACATACTCCGTCCGTGATGGCCAGTCACTGAGATGCTTGTTCCGTCTCTGTCTCTACGTGTGCAGGGGTACAATTGCTGTACAGTAGTAATCTGTGGCTGGCCGCGAGAAGGCGGTGTATGTAAGAGAAGAAAAGGGGATAGATGGATGAGCGGCCAGCCGCCTAGGGCTTCCGCCTTGCAAAGGAAACGATAAACATGCTTCTGGACTCGGCAAATTCCCCAGCCACCAGCTGCACCAACTGGGCTGGTATGTAGTCTATGTACATACATACATGTTGTACATGGATGCATGGCGGGCAGTGCGGATAATATAGGGACGGAGCATCCATTGTGCGAGAAAAGATGTACTCTGTACGCACGGACAAATGAGACGGACAGACAGACAGACGGAGGACCCTGATCAACCCCGGTAGGGCTGGACTGGCTGGACTGGCTGGACTGGCTGGACTGGCTGGACTGGATAGACCTGCCTGATTGAGCACCCATGCGGGTCGGCCCGTGCTCAGAGGCGGTTGTGCTGTTGTGCTGCTGGGTTGTTGTCATGTTATGTTGGCTGATCGTGAGCTGGCTCTCTTGGTGTTTTCGATTGGGCTCCCAGGTGCTGGTGACTCAACAAGGGACCAGAATGGGCACCCAAGGTAATCAGTTGATGTACTACAATAATCTGTACAGTAACAGTAGGTGCTCACATGCTGCGCTGTCGGTCCCCATCTTTCACAGCAGACATGCATTGTATTGCAGTACAGATTAATGGGTGGTTGTTAGTGCCACCATGACACCAGCGTGGTACTGCCTGGCACTTTGAACATCATCACCTCTCACTTCATCTAAATCAACTGTGTACATAGTGTGTAACAATTATCAAGTAGAGCAAAGATACAACAGCTGGCATTTATCCAAAAACGCATCCGTCAATTCACAGCGATGCCGTATAGGGCATCAGAGATCCCGGGGAAACAGACAAAAAGACAAAACCCCTCGACAATAAGCACCGTCAATACAACGCCTTCGCGCCAGAACGTCCATTCTTTTCCGCGTCTACAGCTCTCGGCACCTTGATTTTGAACTTGCACACACCCCTTGTGCTCCTCAACCCGCCTCGTCCATGTCCCGACAGCCAGCAGAACTGCTTACTCTACCGGCAGGTCACGAGATTGAGTCGTTGGGCTCTTCTCATTGCTGCTGCTGCTGCTGCTGCTGCTGCTCCTGATGAGGAGGCTGCTGCTGGTGTTTTGATTGGCCCATAAACGCGCTGAGCCTGTCCTTGAAGTTGCTGGAGCCGCTCTTCCTCCGAGCACTGGCGTCGCCACCCATGCTGGCCCGCGTGACGGGTCGCTCAGGCCCGTTAGGGCTCATCCCCGTAGCCTGCCGCAATTGGTGATGCGCATTGCTGATGCTGTGGCCGCTGCTGGTTCCCGGCCGTAGGAGTTCCACGGCTTGCTGGCCCTGTCGCTGGCTGCCGTTGATCCCGTCGATGGGAGTTGGCGGCGTCATCGTGAGAGATGAGGGAACAGCCGGCATGGGGTTTGCTGCCGTCCGACCGCCAAGGAGATGAGACCTGCGGCTCGTGATGCTGGAGCTGCGGCTGACTGGGCGAGAGGAAGGCGCCGCACTGCCACGCGTGCTCTCACGCACCGAGCGCGGCGGTGAGCGCGAAAAGTCGAGCGCATAGTGGCTGCTCGAATCGTCGTCGCCGCCGCTGTCTCTGATGCTGTTCGGATAGTGTTGAGAGGCCGCACTCGACGATGGTGCGATGAGAACCGAGCTGTTGGCCAGCTCTCGGAGCTTGTTGCGCTGCTCGGCACTGGGCCGATGTTTGGAGAACTTGTTGCCAATCAGCGCACCCGTGTGCGAGATCAGCGCTCTCACCACGGCCTTCTTCAGTGCCAAGGCCAGGTCCAAGTTGGACCATGTCTTGTTCTGCCAGTCGATTGTCGGCATTCGGAACACAAAGTTGTGCACATCCTCCAAATTTCGCTGTTCCTTTCCCTTGTAACTCAAGCAGAGAACGACCGAGCTCATCTTGATGGACGCAAAGGTCATGTAGTTGCTGGCACGCGTAATCATTTCCGTGAGGTCGTCTGACAGCTTGTCGTCCGTATGCCTCTTGCTGAGCCCAAACCGCGACGCCTTCTTGGAGTCACTCGCCGTTGAGTTCTTTGACGAGTGGCCAGTCGAGGTGCGTCTGAGTGCTTCCGGTCCGTTGGTCGACTGCAGAGACTCATAGGACGCCTTCTTCAATAGAGTCTTGGACGTGCCAGGCGCACGGAACAGGCGGAACGGATGCCCGTCGTTTGAGTGCACGCTTGCTGCCCCCTTGGCTCCGCGGCTCGCCTTTGCGTTCGATGTCAGTGTCGGATGTAGCCGGTGCTCCAACGATCCTTGAAGCGTGGAGAATGATGGCGAGTGCCTCTCCTGAGCAGGTTGGTGTGCGTGCCTTCTTGCAAAAGATTCCTCGTCCTCGGAGTCTGGCTGAGACTGCCTGACTAAAAATGGCGAGTCGCTCTTGGCGCTCGATGGGTTGTCGTCATGCATGCCAGGGAAGATGTACTCAAACAGGCGTCTGCCCACTTCGTGTTCAAGCTGGACCTTGACAGGAAACAGATTCACCTCGAATTTCTCCATCACTGGGATCCCGGCAATCGCTTCTAGCATGTACCAGTAGACGCGTATCATCTGCTGACTGCCTAGGTCAAGATTGACAGGTCGCTCGGGGTCGACGTATGGAGCAATCATTTCTGGGTACATGGCATCCGGCAAGAGGTTCAGGCCCAGGACTTTGCCTACTTGAATAAGGTTGGCATGAGAGCCGTCAGAGTTGTCTGTCCGGTCGTACTCCAGATCCCTGAGCTGCAGCTCCACGAGAGGCTCGTTGGAGTCCTGTATCAGATGCCACACAATGTCTCGAATGGTAATGTTCCATTTTACGAGCCCCGTGCTGTCCGAGTTGGTGTCGTACTTCCGCTGGGAAGTGGTAATGGCCTTCATGATGAAAAACAGCTCATCCTCGCAAGCTGCCAGATCTTGTTCCAGGTGCAGGCGATCTTCCCAAGCCTTCTTGTCCATGTACTTTTGGTGGGTTTGGAAGTACTCCTTGATCTCCTCCAATGATCTAATCCGTTGTTGCAGCTTCTGAACCATCGCTGGGGCACCCCTGAGATCACTAAAGTCAGATGCCAGCATAATCTTCTCCAGTCGTTCGGTCCTGTTCTGCTCGATTGGCTCGGTGTACATGAGCAGATCAAGAACTATGACGTAGAGCGAATAATACTGTGACGAGTTGCAGAGGGCTCGTGCCTGGGGGAACTCGACCCAGAGGTTGTCCATGCGGCTCTCGGAATTCTTCGCCGACGACTCGGTTCCATCAGCATTGACCTCGTTGTTGTACTTGAGACGTAGGGTATTGTATTTGTCGTAGCGAATCATTGCCGAAGTCTTTTGGACAACTCGCTTGAATCCAAAGGGGTCGGTATGGAAGTCAAAGACGATTTCGATGGGGACCCAGGGTGGCCAAGACGACCCGCTTATGGCACCGTACTTGCTGCCCACATACATTGACACCAGGTTGGTCGAGAACCACTTCTGGTGGGTGACAAAGAACTGAACGCTGTCCATGTTGACAAGGAAACGGCGCTGCACGAGGCCGCTGACAGTGTCTGAGACTCTCTCCTTGTCCATGACCTCCATGACCTTCAGCTCCATCCCCTTGGCGGTGGCCAGCACCACGTTCTTCTTGTTCTTGTCGCTCTGCAGCTGGATCTGTGGTGCAATGATGCGGATGTGGTAGCTGCTTTGGGGGGCGAACTCATCCGAGATGCCGTTGACAAGGTCTTCGATAGAGCCTTCCACGACGCCATCCCCGTTTGTACCCCAAGTGGCATTTGTAAACTTGCGACCTTCGCCCAGGATTTTCTTGATTTGATCCTCGAGATTGCCCTGGTCGTCTTCTTCTCTGATGCTCGGGTTTACGGAGGAGGTGCTGGAGTTGCCCTCGAATACCGACTTTGCCTTCCCCGGCTCCTTGTTCGCTTTGGCCTTGTTCTGTTCTTCTACGATATCAAGAATGAACTTGAGCGCTGGCCGTGAGAGATAGTAGACGAAACCGCGTCGTTGGCTGTTTTGATGAACGTACCGAAGCACGATGTTGCGCAACTGGTTGTTCCATTTGAGCTGCATGTTGTGAATGACGAATCGATTGTTGAACTCGCTCTCAAACTCGGTCGTGGAAGGGATGTTGATCGTCTCGTCCTGGACGCCAGTGGGATGGGCTGGCTGACTCGCCTCGTCGCCATTATGCCGATTGTTGTTCGAGGAAGGCCTGTGCTTCATCTGGCACAGCATGTTCTCCAGGAAGGTCTTCTTCTCCCGCAGGACGTGGGAGTGTTTTCTTAGGGCTTCGAAATCTTCTAGAATCTCCGGATCCTTTCCATCCGTCCTGACGACCTTCAACTCGGCCTCGCCCAGATTTCGATCATGCGTGTGCATCTGAATGTCAAGCTGGTCAAGTCGCTCCTGGATCAGCTGTCCTTGCATCCTCTTTGGGTCATCGTGGCTCATGATACAGAAGTGAGTTGGTTCGTTACCAAACGAGCTAGTCCGAGTGGGATCTCCAGCAATAACCCCGCCAATGTCGGTCTGACGGAAGTATGTCAGTCGAGGTGCAAACATCAGAGGGATAATCTTGGTATCGGGGTATGGCTCGGTTGGCAAAATCCAGCCAAGCTCCACGAAATCGTCCATGTCAATCCAGCTGTAGTCATTGTCAGGAATGATGAACCGCGAGAGGTCCGGCTTCTCGTCTGGTTCGGCAAACAGTGCTTTGATAGAACCTTTCTTGATAGCTTCCGTCGTTGTGCCCTTCAAGCTTGCTGATACAGCACGTACATCTGCGTTTGCAAGATCAAGCTGCGCAGCGTGGATTTTGATCCCGGACGTCTTGCCTTGCGCATGCCGGCCCTTTCCAAGTGTGTTGAACTCTTCTCGCCTCTGGTGCAGGTCTAGCATGAAGCTATCGAACCGAATTTTGATGCCAGTGGCAGAAACCGCGCTTTCCGCATACTCTTCTACGTCCTTGTGCTTGTAGATATGACTCATGAAGAGCGGCGCCAGAAGAAGGTTGTACTTGACGGTAGCTAGATGTCGGCCAAACTTCTTGCTATTCTTCTCCCTGCCTGGAAACAGAGAGCCTTGACGGATGGGTAAGGACAGGGGTCCTCCGAACAGTCCCCACCACGAGAAGAAATGGGTGAAGAACCTAGGAGTAAGATGTACCGCGTTGTAGCTCCGCGAGGGCGCTGGGCTGTCGGACAACCAATCGCGGTCAGCTGGGGCCCGGACCGCGATTGACAAGTGAATGTGCCGGCTTCTGAATCCGCGCAAAGCATCGTACGGGATGTCACCGTCCGACTTGGCAAAGTGTGGGTTCTTGAGAATGACCTCGTAATGAGGCTTAAAATCGAAGTTTCGAATTCCGTTCTCGAGCGCGCGTTCGAAGATGAGTCCGGCCATCCACTGGACCTTGCCAGACAGTTTCATGACAACCTTCTTGAAGATCGCCTCTGTCTTGAATGCTTCTTCGGATGGTGGTCTCTCTAGGCCGCGGAACCGGCGCGTTGCTTCCAAAACTTCGTGGCTGAAGTCGGGGATGGCGAGCACATACTCGTTACTTTCAACGGTCATGAATCGCTTGGGATCGTCCTCTGCGTTAATGTTCCATCGAATGTCGTTACGCCAACACATCAAGAAGCCCGCCCCCTTTCCGGTAACCTGGTAAGGGTCTCGAGATCCCTTGAGAGAGAGGTGCATGTCGCCATCCCCCTTCCACGCAATATGAATCTTTGAGTGAAAGTTCAACCGCAGCTTATCCCAAAAGCCGACGCGTTCAGAAGGATCAATTTGTGGCTTGGTGAAGGACTCAATTGCCATCATCATGTCTTGAATTGCCGGCTGGTAGCATGGGCCCCAGGTGATGCGCGTGGGTAGGGCCGTATTGATGTCCATGTACATATCCGAGTATGATTTGACTGGACCAATGGTACGACGCACCTCAATGTCAAAACCGCCTTCGTGGGAAGTTGTTACACCCATATTTCTGGGTGGTACGACATTGACCCGCACTCGACGAGTTGATTCCATGCCCCGAAACTCTTCGGCAATGACGAAGTTTGTTTTGAGCGAGACAGACTGAAGCTTGGTTGGCTGACCGTACTTCATTGCAGGGATGTGTAATAAGGGCAGGGGATAGTCGCGAAGTGTTGCCTTGATTTCGCCCATCTCGATTGTAACATGCATGGGGATGAGTAGGCTGTACTGCATGTCGCGGGGCATTCCTTTTCCAATCTTGTGCAGGAAATTCGGAAGCTCCTCCATAGGAAATGAGGGCTTGTCAATGAGCAGGTGCAAATCCGTAATCATTGCTGACATCAAAGCTGGCCTGTGGGGCACTTCGAGGAGGTTCTCAACCTCAACGACGTCGTCTGGGAGGTGGTTGGGTCCCCAGAATCGACCGCGATACTCCCTCATGCTCTCTTGAGAGATTTGGTATGCTTGATCGATACGCTTTTTCCAGGTTTGGGCATTAAGCACATCCAACTGGCGTCGGGCCTCGTGCTCGGAGACTTTCGAGTTTCCGTTGACACTGAGACCTTCCGAGTCCGGGTCGTACCTTGGGAGCCTTCCTCGTTCATTTATGCTGTCTCTTCCGTTGGGGGGGTCCATACTCCTGCTTCGGATGCTCCGAGAAGACGCCGTCTCGGGTCGTCCGCGTGAGAAAGTGGATCTAGAACGAAGCTTGCTTCCTCTTCTGATTTCATCCTCGCGAACTCTCTTGAGCTTGAGACGAAAGGCTTCTTCTCTTGCCATCCGCTGTGTTTGTTCGATGAGTCCGGTACGGTAAATCATACCCAGTTTCCACTCAAATGCTCCGTCTTCCAGCTCAAACGAGAAGCTCCTCGTTTTCACAGACACCTTGGGCACGTGCTTTGGGCTTTCTGGTTTCTTCTCCAAAATGTATTCATTGGTTCCGGTTTTAAACCTGTGATGGAGTTGCTGGACCGCCTTGAAGACGCTGACGAAGTTATCGGTGATGCGGTTGACAATGACCTCGTGAGGAACAGCAAAGCGGATCGCATCGGAAACAATGTCCACCATCTTTTCCTCGACGATGGACCCGTTTGCCATTTTATGCTTTGACCGACGCAAGTCGAGGCGACCTGCCTTGATACTGATCATTCGGGCCCAAACGTTGCGCATGCGTGGTGGTTCGGTATAGAGTCGAATGAGTTTTGAGCTGACATACGGGGTCGACCACCTCTGCCGACCCATTTCCAGACCATACATATGTAGCATCACTGCTGGGTCGTGGGGCATATCCGCCTTTAGCTGGACTAGGGCTACCTTTAGGTGAACAGTCACGAGCTCTTGGCCCACGGTAGACGCTGCACCTGACTCTTCCAGCGAACCCGGCGGAACCAAGCCGGGACTCAGCGAGTCGCCCTGCACAGTTCCCTCTTGCCTAGCCCTGGGGATGTCACGTCTAGAGCGCATGAATGCCTTGCGCAAAGTCATGGTAGCGACACCAACCGCGTAATGCCGATAGAGAGAGTACTGGGCCAGGATGGTACGCACTGAAGCGTATATTTGGAACATGGGACCATGACCGTCGCTTGCTGCTGAAAAGGAGAGCTCCAAAAGGGGGATATTGATAAAGGGCTCCGGTTCCAGACTATCGATGGCGTCCATGATTTGCGCCTCGCATCCACGAGCGTGGATTGTGAGCTTTCGCCCGTCGCCGATATTCTGAGGCTTCTTCTTGGGACGAGGGGGATGGGGTGAAGGAGCCATGTCTGAATCTGAATGAATCATTGTCCTGCTATTGGCGCGTTTCCTAGACGGCATTCTGTGCAGCCCATCAAATCTTTGGGCGCGGTACTCAGCAGAGATGTTGTCTAGATGCAAGGAGACACCCCTTGTATCATCCGAAATGTCCTCGTCAGTCCCCGCGACCTCGATGTTGAAGTCGCTGGCTTCGACTTGAAACCGAAGTAGCCAGCTTGGCATCGCCCTAAGGAAGTTTCGGCCCTTTGCCGACTTTACTTTGCCCTTCTCTGGCTGCACGTCGATTCGCAACTCCCGTACAATCTGACGAAGCCCATCGGTAATTTCGGGTCGGACCATGCTTATGGAGAAGGATTGGAGGTTGCCAGTGAACTCGACGTAGACATCAGGCCTCGCGCCCAAATGTGTCTTCAAGTCGAAAGACTCAGTTGTGATGAGGTTAAGCCGTTCTCCAGTGTTGGTTTGGTAGTAAAGGTTGTGAGACTGAAGGCGCATTGCTCCATCGAGGGAATAATGCATTTCGTCGATAACTGAGTGAGACGATTCCACATCGAGGGAGATGGAGGAGATGGAGGAGATGATGAGGTCGAAGTCATCAGGCTCTTCGGTTTTTTGGAGCGGCTTGAGCTTGATACGCACAACCGGCTCATGCATGGAGAATTTAATGTTTGCCTTTGGCAAAAGGCGGGAAATGAGGTGGTGTCCTTCGCTCTTTGCGCGCTGCGCCTTGGGTCTTGATTTCAGGAGGGCAATGAGCAAAGGCAGATGCCGAGGGTCCAAGTCCACGGATGGCGAAGTGACAACCGAGTTCGCAAACATGATGTTTGCGTTTCTCTCCTCCACCTTACCATCCTGAAGCACCTCGACCGTCTTGGAAAGGAGCGTCGTCTTGACTGTCGTGGTGGCCATGGGAACGTAGACAAGTCGTTCAGGGGCGCCGTGGCCGTCGTCAAGGCCAACAGATATCGAGAGCGCAGCAGCCAAGGCTTCGTGGGCAATGGCGCCAGAAGGAAAGTACATGCGGTGCGCCGGAGATTTGGGATCGAGGCGATGGAGATCGATGCCAACCTCTTTCATGGACCCATTGAGCACGAGGGGTTTGGAATCGGGTCTGATGAAGTCAATCTTCTTCGTGACGCCAACAAAACTGACGGCCAGCTGGACCTCTTTGATACCTCGAAGGATAGAACTCATAAACTCTTGAGAGTCGGACACGGTTTTGATCAGCCCAGCCTTGGTGCTGCCCGGCTGGTTCACCTCGTCGACAACCTTTCCCAAGAAGATGTCAATGGGCTCGTCAGGCGCTGAAGTCTTCGTCCCAGTCCTGCATTGCTTGAATCGTGACACGCAAGCGCGTATATCGTCCAAAGGAATTTGAAGTCGCCCAACCTTCAGGCCTACCGCGGCATCTCGTAGACCCTCTCTTGACTTGTACAGATACCCATGAATGTTGAGAAAGAGGTGGTCCAGAAGCTCCATTGACTCTTGGCCATCTGCCGTAAACAGTACACTCCGAACCGTCATTGTCCACTCTGCTTGCCGGTCCTGGGTCGGAGAAGCAACTCTTTGGGCGAAGAAGCGAGTGCGGTCGACCATTTTACGGCGTGTATCGACGGATAACGTGAAACTGCCAACCTGTATACTGCCCACGTCGACCACGCAAACAGTAGAGTTCGTTGCAACCACATCGATGAGTCGTAGCCAGCTGATATTTCTGTGTAACCGCTTAATCTTCTCCTTAATACGGGTCAGTTTCTTCCAAGTCTCGCTCTGGCTGACCGGGCTCGTCGTTCGACGATGAGAGTTTGATCCAGCCGTTTTAACATCGGGCCCTGGCTCGCCAGCTGCCCCCTCGTCGACTGAACTAGCATCGGAGTCGGGCTTCTTGTTTCCTTCGAGCTCCTGCATGTCTAACGTGACGACAAGCTCGCTGAGCACAAGACTTAGCCACGTCGGTTGCGCAAACGTAGGGCGATGGACATTGAGCCCCAGCCCGCGCACTTCGACTCGACATCCATCGCGGGGAGTATAGGCAAGGCGACGGAGGGAAAAGTAGCCGATTCGTTGGATCGAGATGCCTGTAAGAATTCGGAGGACGGCAAAGAGGACAAAGGACGACAGGTAAAACAGCACGAGCAGGCCCAACACAAATGTGGGGTTGAGCAAGGCCATAATTTGAAGCTGTGTGCGAGCTGTTCTCGCCTGCTGGTTATCTGAGAACGACAAGAGCGCCAATGTTAGCTACAACAGTACCGGTGCGAGCCGTGGGTGGGCATGCTGTGTGTCACAACTCACATTATGGTTGCAGGAGAGACAGCATTCCCTCGCCTTTCTGAAGGTTGATGTGGGACGAGCTATAACATCGTCATGAGTAAGGGCCAAGTACCAGGTTGCAGAGCGCGAGGGCCGAGGCGTCCGAGAACCCGCAACAAGGTCGAGGCAGCTAATCGTTGGGAAACTCTAGCGGCTCGGCGAGGGATGACGGATTGCGGTTGTGCCGGAATCAGCGGCGGTGTATAAGAGATTGCCGTCGGCTGTGCCCAATTGTCACGGGAGGTGCAGGGGCGACAGAGCGGCTCGCTGTCGTGTCGTGGATGTTGCAGGTCTCCCACCAAGGCGGTTGGCTGGCTGGCGTGGAGGGAATTGTGACGTCAAGAGCGCCTCAGGATGCGCCGGACCTGGCGGAGGAAGCTCGAGGCTGCGCGATATGGAGTCGAGAAGCAGAGTGAGCGGTCGGAGAGGCGTGCGACCCGGAGAGAGAGGAGCGAGCGGCGGACAAAGGTGCGGGTAAAGGTGCGGGTGGCTGTCGCAAAGGGCTGAACGATGCAACGATGCAACGATGCACGATGCAAGATACAAGGTTTGAGCAGCGGCTGGTATGGACCGTACAGTATGGTTCGCCCAGAGGAACAGCACCGGCCAACCGCTCATCCAGGGAAGGTGCGTCTGTCTGCGTGTCGCTACAGTAGGACTACCCAAGGTAAGCTTAGCCCCTGTTCCCTTCTGGCCGGAAATAATCTTTGGGAGAAAAGGGCCAAGTTGGTCTAAAAAGTGCGTGACAGTTGGCGGTACGTACCCTGGCGCGCTCAACTAGGTACCTAGGTACCTACCTAGGTACCTACCTACCTTAGGTATACCTGCAGTAATTGCTATTGGCATGGAGTTGATGACAGACAGGCAGGCAGACAGGACAAGACAGCCTGGCTGACTGGCTGAACTGGCAAGACTGGCGAGAAGGGGGATTGGATGCATCCAGTTGTCCCCCTTGGACTTGTTCGCACGGGCCCAGCATTCGCTAATTTGTACCTAGCGGCCGCGCACAGGATCTACGGGTCTGTGGCGTCCAGCATGTATCGTTGTTGATCCGTGCCTTTCTTTGCATCCCAGTTCCCATGAACCATGGTCAGTTCACGAGTTCGCCAAAAGGAGCGGCAAGGACAAACTGAAAGGCTACAGATCCGTACGGAAGGGTCCAGCACAGCACCAGCAAGATTGACAGTTCTTAGGGTGTGTCTTGAACGGTTGGGTAAAGCTTGTTCCTCTTCCCCCCCCCCTACGCGTCTTAAACTGATATGCAGCCACGTCATGGTGGGTAAAGTAAGGGATGTTTAATCTCCATCGCGCCGGGCATGGCATCTTCTCCGAAAGAACACTTGTAACCTGTGCTCCGTACATACAATAGTATACCCAGCTAACTAGCATTGACCAACTGCAAGAGCTTCTTCACCTTCGTTCTGGCTCATTGGCTTCTTTCAATCCTAATGCATCTTGTTAGCCAACTGCCAAGCTCTGTGGATAAGCTGTTGCTGAAGCTTGGTCCCAGCAATGCCTCTCTTGAGCTGTCTGCAATCATCTTGGCCGACTTGAGGCCTGCCCCTTGTACATGTTCAGACATGACCGGACAATTTCTGCAGCAACTGCATCCCTGCTCTCCTAGTTCCTAGAATACGTAACAATCATCATTGCTCAATCTATGGATGTGGCTCTCTTCGAATTAGAACTCCTATTCTTCTAGACGTAAATAGTAAGTAATTAACTATAGATAGACACACCAGAACAGCGTAAGGCATTGAGCAAGTTTGCATGTTGATTTAGTAGGGTTGCAGTTGATGATTGCAAAACGGCTCAGACATTCAAAGTACGTTGGCAACCAAGTGACACGGCCAATTGATCTCTGCTCAGCCGCGTTCCCATCATGCTCCGAACGTCCCACCGTACGCGTTGGCTGGTATGCTTGGCCTTGCAAAGTAAGACATGAACCTCAACGCCGCCTCGATGCAGAATCTTCACTACGACTTCCAAAAGGGAAGCGTTAAAGCAGGGCAAGGGGGACTTCTTGACTAAGGGTGTCCTATTTAGACGGTTGAGAAACATTTTGTGGTGCCAACCTCTCAGTTTGCGCCTCAGCAGCCCTCAACTCAGCAATGCGGTCTTCAATAAGTGCAATGTCGGCGTCTACCCTTAGCATCTTCTCCGACATCAAGTCGATGTATTCCTCGTCTGTCAATTTTTTCAACGGACTCCATCGTGAGCCTAGCCAGCCCTTGCTGTCGTCCTTGGGCGTTGCATCCCGTGTGGCCCATCGGTTAACAATCATCTGGCCGCCAGCACCAAAAGCCGTCCAACAGACAATGGCCGGAATGATGTTTGACGGCCCCCCTATCTCTACGTTAGAGCACATTTCACCATGCAACGCACGTAAAACTTACTGATCAGTCCACCCACGGCACCAGCCACTGTGCCAGCAATTGCGCTTGCCTTTGTTTTATCCGATGGCGACATGTGATGCTCACCTCCCCATGCTCTGACTGCCAATGACCTCGTAACTTTGAAAGTGTCAGTTACTTTGACCAAACCAAGAGCACCGCCAGACCAAGGACTTACACCAAAAACTAGTTCCAAGCGTAAACCATTGAAACCCAGACACCATGCCCCAGACGACAGAGTTTGCCTCTTTGAATATGGAGCCTCCAACGCCAGCCAACACGCCAGCAGTTCCTGGCATCTGTTAGCAAGTAGTTTAGGAGGCGACAGGGCAAATGGAGAGGGAAGAAATAACATACCGGTCCAGCCGCCAACCTTTAAAGGAGGAACGATCAGGTCCATCAATTCGGGAGAAAACAGTCCACGAGACGTATTGCGGAAGCTGGACGCCGGCAATTGGGAATCGGTCCTCCTTTCTGCCATTGTGGGTTCGTAGATGATAGTATAAGAGGGGGGGCAGGCTGAGGATGAGGCTGGTGTTTTAAAAAAAAGGGAACAGGCAACCAAATAGACCAAGGGCAGAAGAAGAGGACTGAAAAGAAGGGAAGAATTGAATCACTAAAGTATCTGGATTATAAGAGAAGAATCATGTAGAATAAGGACGAGCTGGAGCGAGGATTTGGATGCCGCTGTTGCTTTCCGTTCATCCAAGGACTTGACTCGACAGCCAGAAAGAATTGAAGAGATGGAGTCCCGTGACAAGTACTTTGCTTCCCGGTGAGGTAAGATGCAAGTACCTGGGTACCTAGGTAGGTAAGGTAGGTACGTATCTGCACAGCACAACGGAGCGCAGAAGTAGACTAGCAGAGCCTAGGTACCTAGCAGAGCAGAGCAGAGCAGAGCAGAGTAGAGCAGGCAGGTGCGAACCAGAAGAACCAGAAGAACCAGCAGCAACCAGCAGTTGCAAGCGAGAAAAGAAGCGCTCCGCGGGGCTAGGCTTCTTTAGGGCTAGCGCCTCCCACTCCTGGCGGGCGAAAATTAAGGCAGCCCTCACAACGCCTTCCATCATCTTTTTTCCTGCGCCGAGCAATTTTCATCTCGTCAACCCCCAGACACGGCAACACTCGTCGGGGCAAATTACACCACGACCGCACCCATTCCCGATCCCGAATCTCCGATCCGACTCGATCCCTTGCCAATCCGCTGAACCGGTTGGCCGTTTTCTCAACGCACGCACGCGCCCAAGCGCTCCGAGCTCCCACATCTCCGCGAGGACAAGCCGCCCCTCAGGTCGACTTCGCCCTCTGCAGCCTTACGCGCTTCGGTCCTGGAATCGTTGCGCGTTGTCGCCCACCCGCAATCATGGGTTAGTCCCGCTCCGCCCGCTGCTCCTGCGGCGCCTACTGCCAGCATCTATTGCTTTGGGAGCCGACTGTTGACTCTGTCCTCCAGCGCCCAAGAAGAAGGAACAGCAGAAGATGTCCCTTGGGGACTTTCTGACTGATTCAGGTTGGTCCCGACCCCTCCTTGCTCTGCGGCGCATCCCCAACTTTGCCCCGCCAGATCCCGCATCCCATCCCATCCCATCCCACCACAGCACAACCAACAGCTAACCCCCGCATGTAGGTTTTGGTGGAGGCTCCTGGGCCGATGAAGTTGAGGAGACCTATGGTATGTGACCCTGTCGTCCTTCAGTCTCGGCTTACCTTGCCTCGCCTCGCACATTTGCTAACTGAGACGTGCAGTGACTGGTATGCGCCATCCCTAACCCAACCCCCATCTCTCGTCCGACTAACAACCCTCAAGTAGGAACCCAGCCTCTCCCCCCCAGCGACCGCTCCCGCATGGGTGGTGGTGGTGGTGGTGGTAGCTCCATGTGGCAGGATCGAGGTGAGAATATCCCGCTCCTTTCCAGCCTGCTGCCAGCCCTAACAGTGCCAAGGTTACTCTGTCCGCGAGAGATCCCCCCAGAGGCTCCCCGACAAGCCCCCTTTCACCGCTCACGTTGGCAACTTGGCCTATGACATCACCGAGGATGCCGTTGGAGAATTTTTCGAGGGATGTGAGGTTGTCAGTGTCCGCTTGATTGAGGACCGCGAGCTGCAGCGTCCCAAGGGCTTTGGATACGTCGAGTTTGCTACCCTTGATGGCCTCAAGAAGGCTTTGGCCCTCGACAGCGAGTCATTCCAGGGCCGTACGATTCGAATCAAGATTGCCGATCCTCGTTAGTACCTCATTGACCCCTTGGACCGTCTCCTTCCACCCATGTTCTGACATTCTTCTAGCTCGCATGGGCGACCCTGGCAGAGGTGATTCCATTCGTGAACTCGGCGACTGGACCCGAAAGGGGCCCCTCGCCGATCTTCCTAGCCGAGGAGGTCCCCGCGGGCCCGACCGAGGATCTGACTTTGGCGAGCGCCGCGCCCCTCGTGACCCCGCGTTCGAGGGCCGTCCTACTCGCGAGGCCCGCGACCTGACTTGGGAGCGACACGGCCCTCTGGCTCCTGCTCCCAGGGAGGAGGTGACTTCTCCCCGCGATGGCGGCCGAACCGGTCCCTCTGCTGAAGGCCTCGGTGAGCGCAGTGAGTCGTTCCGCGGCAACCAGCGCTCTCCCGTCACCTGGGGCGAGGGACGCCAGGATGGATCTCGTCCCCCTCGTCGTGAGTTCGCCGACCGCCCGGAGCGCCCTGAGCGTCCTGAGCGTGTTCCTACTGCTGCCGACAAGGACATGCAGTGGCGCGAGCGCATGCGTCCCGATGCTGCCGCTGCTGTCAAGCCCACGTCCCCCGATGGCAGTGCGCCTCCCTCCCCTGCCCTGTCGTCTGCCGCCCCAACCCAGGGTGGCCGCCCCCGCCTTAACCTCCAGAAGCGAACCGTCTCCGAGGCCGTTGACCAGGCCACAGCCTCCGCTGGCTCTGACTCCAAGGCCAGCCCCTTTGGAGCTGCTCGGCCCATTGACACCGCGGCCCGGGAAAAGGAGATTGAGCAGAAGAGGCAGCAGGCCATCAAGGAGAAGCAGGAGGCTGACGAAAAGGCCAAGGAGGAGCAGCGACTGGCAAAGGAGGCCGCCGCCAAGGCCGAGGCCGAGGCCAAGGAGGCCGCTGAGAAGGCCGAGGCTGCCCAGCCTGCTGTTGAGGAAAAGGAGGGTGCCGAGGATGCCGAGAAGGTCAGCGAAGAGCAGAAGCTTCCGGTCCGAACCAGGGAGCCCCGAGAGGGTGCGCCCAACCCCAGATCCAAGGCTGCCGAAGCCGGTAGCTGGCGATCAGCTTCCAACGAGCAGCGCGGACCCCGTGGCCCTGCTGGCGCATCTCGAGGTGGCCGAGGCGGTGCTGCGCGAGGACCCCGAAACGAGCGCGCCCCGCGCGCCAACGGATCGGCTCCTCAGCCCGCTGCCGTCGCCGCAGCCGCCGCCGCTCCTGCCGCCGCTGCCGCTGCCGTTGGGGAGTCCGAGGCCGCCCCTGTTGACGAGGATGGCTGGACGACGGTGCCAAACAAGAAGGGCCGCCAGGGACGGGGCATCTAAAACTGTGTACATATAGCCCTCGTTTCCTTCCGGTTTCACGACTAGAATCTCTTGTCGCAAGATACATCTCGCGGATCATCTCCCCCCTTCCTCCCTCTCGACACCGCGGCTGGCTCTTGGGATCTCTTCCTTCGCAACAAAAAACGAACCTCTGCCCTCCTCGCATCAAACGAGCGAGCCTTTTCGATGGGATTTCGGCAAGGTTCGCTCGTCACCCTACACCCCTCTTCCGCTACCGGATGTACGAAAGATCCCAGAGCTCGCCGCTGGAGGACCTAGACAACAGCCGGGATGGAAAGGTGGTGACGGCACTTCTTTGGGCCTTGACACGTTGTCAGGGCTATTTGTTTCCCTGTCTGGCCGCCTACGAAAGTTTCATCTATTCCCCTGACCAGCTTCTTGCTTCCTCATCTCGCATACAGAGGAAAGGAGACGCTTTTTGGGCATTGATCCGGCGTTTCGAGACAGAAAAAAAAAAGACGGCGGCGAATGGGATGGATTGATGGATGGACGGAAACGTGGCATGCATTTGAATGATCACAGCTCTGACTTTTTCTATTTTCTCTATTTTTTCTCCTTGATTCTAGTCCTTTTTCCTTCTATCTTGACGACCATGTGGGAGAAAAGGAAGCAGACAGGTTTGATGATCAACACGGCTTAGCAAGACATGATGACTGGCTCGACTCCTTTTTACCTGTTCTAGGGTGCGTGAAACGGGAGGGGGTCCTTTCTGTATGCTAGGTTACGTGGCTCATGATCAATGAAATGACTTGTTTTTTGAATGCCTTGTTCCATGTAGCGAGGTCGTCTGGCCCCGTCTATGCTGTCATACGTCTCATTCCCTTGGCACTCCATTTTGAACACGCCCATTCCGCTCCTTGGCAGCCTCCTCCCGCTCCCTCCATAGCCGGAAGCCCTCGAGAACGTTTCGGCCGACGCCATCACTCGTGAACTCGAGCTCGCGGCCGTCGGGCAGCCGGTGCGCTCTCACGTCGGCCTCGCCCACCCAAGCCCACTCGACATGCTCATCGTCGCACACGACGACGCCTTGGCACGATTCCACGTCCACCCACGCCGTCAGCTTGGCCCACTGGCGGCCGGCGCTGGTGAACAGGCACAGCGGCCCGTCCATTGTCGTCGGCTCGTACTCTGGTCCACTGGTGGCGGTGTCAGCCTCGGCTCCGGCTCCTGCTCCAGCTCCAGCTCCGACTCCGGCTCCGGCTCCAGTACCGACATCGGCATCGGCATCGGCATCGGCATCGGCATCGGCATCGGCATCGGCATCGGCATCCGGGACCCCCACGGCGGCGAGGACATGGCGAGCACGCAGCGCCGTCTCCTCCCACAGCTCGCGGACGGCGGCGTGGACGAGGCTGGAATCGACGTCGGGCTCGACGCAGCCGCCGGGGACCTCCCACAGCAGGGGCCACGAGTCGTGGGCGGCGCGGCGGAGCAGGAGGATGCGCCCGCGGGCGTCGGTGACGATGGCGGCGGCGATGATGCTGAAGACGGCCGGGTGGGCGGCCAGGACGGCGGCCGGGGGCGTCTGGGAGAGCGCGGCGAGGGCCTCGGCGGTTGTAAATGTCGTCGGCGGTGACGAGGTGGTGGTGAAGGAGGGGGAGGAGGCCATGGTGGTGTGGATGTGGAAGACGGGGGCGTTGCTGGTGTTGGCTCTGCTTATTCGCGTGGAGACGGTGCCAGTCTCTGGATTCACAGTCTCTTTCTATCGGGTGCAATAATGATCCTCCAGGTTTGCCGGTCACAAGGCAGAGTGAGTTGAGATGAGATGAGATGAGATGAGATGAGGTGAGGTGAGGTGAGGTGAGGTGAGGTGAGGTGAGGTGAAGTGAGGTACATATGTAAGGTTATGTAAGGTGCCTGGGTAGGCGGGATTGTCCGAATCTACCTGGGACATGTTGCTTGCAGAGGTCGGAAGCGTGTTCTCGCGTTGATGGCGGAGGAAGTGGTGACTTCAATCATCACGTTGTCGGTCGTAGCTGCTTCCAAGTAATACGACCCGCGTTGTAATTAGCTACATCCATCTGCCTAATAGCATCATCCGGGCTGGACACAAGGCAGCATGGCAATAAAACAGTTGAGCAGCTTGTAAATGGAGTCACAAGTGAGTCTAGGACAAAGTCCGACGCCATCTCCAAGTATCATTCTAGGTATTTGAGCAGTTGGGCTTCTCAAGTCTCTTTCATTAAAGGATATAAATCTACTGTGTGCGTATATGTATATATATGTATATCGTCGTCGACATCAGCCACGGAACCCTCCCCCCCCCTTGTCTCATCAAATAAACAGGGCATGTTTCTTACTATACCCAAACGCCGTCTTCGCTACCCACTGGTATATATCAAGCAATTAAAGCATTTAGCATTCATCGACCGCGTGGAGCCATGGCTCCGTCAGGACCTCTTGGCTCCCAGCTCCTCCTTGCCGTAGTCGTCCCATTCCTCGTCCCCGCCGAGCTTGCGTCCGATGTAGATGCCCACGGCCGTCGAGAGGCTGCCCAGGAGGAACCAGCCCTCGAACCAGCCGTCGGCGAAGCTGGGACTGAGCGCTCCACGCAGCACTCCGCCCACGGCCGATCCCAGAGCCACGGGGAGATGGCTCCGCAGCAGCAGCGAGGCCGAGATGACGTACGTCGCCGTGATCTGGCCGACGGTCAGGGCGAGGTTGGCCTGCGCCTGGCGCAAAAGACCCGGCGTCCACTTGGCAAACAGGTGGAACGTCTGCATCACGCTGTTGGCGCTCGCCAGGAGGATCACGCCGCTGAGGGCGAAGCTGATGGTGCGTGCCCACGCCAGCTGGTCCAGCTTCGGGTCCCAGTGCCGCGCGAGCAGACCGAGGAACCGGTTGATGGGGTCAGTGCTGGCGAAGCTGGCCGACGGCGAATATGCCCTGCGCAGCGTCGTCAACGTCGTCGCTCCAATGCGGTACAGGCAGTAGCAGCTGAAGAGCTGGGAGGGGACAAGCATGATGCGGCCGGTGGCCGTGGAGGCGCGAACAGCAGCGGCGCGGTGGCCCTTCATCAGCGAAAGCCCCGAAGCCAGGTTGGCCTCCATCGTCTCCAGCCCGGCAATCTCGACTCGCAGCGAGCGTATCTCGGCCTCGTCGGCCGATGCGCCGCGGATAGATCCCATCACCTTGCCCACCAGCCCGGTGGCGGATCCTGTGCCCACAGGCTTTCCGCCCTGTTGGCTCGTCACCTTGCGCTCAAGCATCTGAAGGCGGTGGCGCTTGGTGATGAGCATCTCGTTGGTGGCATCCAGCCCGACTTGCTTCCTGTTCACGTCGACCTCGGTGACGGGCCGTCGGCGTCGGCACGAGTCCACAAAGGTGTGCCATGGTGCAGACACCGACGCAAAGCCGGAGAGAAGGCCCATGAGGGAGATGCCCACGACGCCGATGCGCTCCAGGCTCCCCCGAGTCAACACCTCAAACAGGCTCAGTTCCGTCGTAGAGGTGCTCGCGCGCACGCTGGCGGGAATGGCCCGGCCAAAGGACCAGAAAGTAAAGAGCCAACCCACAAACAGGGCCATCTGTAGACCCCACGCGGCGCGCGGCAGCTTGCCCTTGGCTGTCTGCTGGAAGCTCCAGCCGGCGCTGGTGACGGCAGAGCGACACTCGAGCCATGGCACGAGAACAACGAGCAGGAACAGGAGCGCGGGCACCGTGAAGCGCAGGGCGAGGTCCTTTGAGGCTGGGTTCACTGCCTCAATGATCTCATCGAGGATCAGGGCCGCCAGCGTGGCCGCCAGCCCGACGGTGGCGCCAAACGTCCAGGCGGCGATGCGGCGACGCCACGTCCGGGCGCCATGCTCGGCATGGGCTTGACGCAGGGCCGGGGGCGCGTGGGTCGGCAGAAAGTGCTCCTCGCCGTCATGGACGTCCTGGCTGCTGTTGAGGCGAGGGAATATGTGGCGGACGACGAGGACGGAGACGACGGCGAAGATGGCGATGAAGGGGAGGAGAGAGACGAGGACGGAGACTGTGATGGGATGCGGCTTGGGTGCCTCGCAGGCGAACGAGTCGCTGCTGCACCAGCTGGAGAAGGGCCACATGGCGGGAGTTGTAGTGGCAGAGGCAAGAGAGGTTGAAGGCGATCAAGTCGTTGGTGTTGTCGCTGGTGTTGTCGCTGGTGTCGTCGTCGTCGTCGTTATGGCTATCGTCGTTCTAGGCAGCTGCAGGTTCGCCTGCGCCCCTGGATTGCGGTTTGTAGGAATGTATTGTGTTGTATGCAGAAGCAGAGAGGGCTAGAGAAGAGGGAGAAGTGACTGTCTAAAGATTTCTCCGCAATGCCCACTGGCAAGACTGGCGCATCGGCTCTGTGCAATACATGAGCGCGAGGGCCCAGAGCTAAAAAGGGTCTTGGAATGTTGCAGGGTTGATGGTGGTGTTTAGCGGCCAAGGCGGTTTCTCTTTATTCGTCCCGATTGGGGGCATGAATGAAGACGGATGGATGGATGGATGGATGGATGGAATTGAATGTGGTGCCTGAGGCAGGCTCTCTCCCTCTTCTAATGGATCTCTTCTGTCTCTTCTGGTTTCGGCTGCTGACGTCTCGGGTGGCTCCGACGATGGCGATTCGGTGCTGTGATTGGTCACGCTGTCGCCTTATCGCCGGGATGATACTGTAAGGTACGTTAGGTACTATAGGTAGTGAGGGACAGGGATACAGATACAGATACAGATACAGATACAGATACAGAGACAGAGACAGAGACAGAGACAGATACAGAGAGAGAGACAGATACAGAGAGAGAGACAGATACAGATACAGGGGTTCACTCACTCACCCCTGCGGCCCTGCCTACTGTAGACGCAAACAGTCAGGTTTCAGTACCTACCTAGTTACCTAACTTGAGTAATCTGTACTACTGTATGTATATAACTTACTTCAGCAGCCTGAGTCGACATCCATCTCCAACACTTGGCACGCTCCATGTTTCCATGTTTCGTTTCAGCGCGGAGCCCCGCCTCCTCATGATGCTCCATCTCAACATGCCTTTTTGATTGGGCATAACCTTGCTATGCATTCTTGTGTCTGTCGTCTTCGTCCTTTTCTTCTCTTCTTTTTTTTTTTTCTTGCTCCTCTCACACAACGTACCAAGGTACAACGTCCTTCATTGGTGGCCTTGATTGCCGTCGTTGTCTGCAACGCGTCGGCCCCTTGGTCTCGCCTGTTTCTCGTATCTGTTTCTCGTATCCAAGCACCACTTTCTCGTGTAAGCTCAGCCTGCAACGCAACCACCTCGCTAACTGCTCGTTTAAGCCGGTCAACTGATCTAGCCCACATGCCCGTATGTTGTGGGACCTACAGAGGTATGTATTGTAGTTATCTTGGCAGGCCTTGCGCCGTTCCTAGGTATGTACTACAATACATACTACTGCACACACTTATTTTTTGAGACAAATGTATGCACTGAGTACAGCATGGATCATCGCCAGTTCCAAGAGCCTATAGTACATATATGGACATGGGCACTATGTTACCTCGGAAGGTATAGAGCTACTGTACAGCACATCGGGAATCCATGATGCAGCGCTTTCGATGACGTAGCCCAATCACCTTCGTTTCGCGTCTTCATCCTAGACACTGGGATATGCCATTACCACTACATATTACTCCTCATAGACTCACTACATTTACGCTCATGGCACGCAAAGAATCAATGCACCCAACCAACCTTGCATTCATGCTCCCCAGCAGAACTTGACCATTGCATGCGCCTCCTCGTCCCATGTCCATGCGCTTACCTCGCTCAGCATTGCGAGTCTTGAAACCACACATCCCCAGACCAGGTCGGCAGTGGGCAGTAAGCGCCTCCCTCTACCCGCCCGAACCTCACAGCCGGCACCTCTCCTCCACCATGTCGTGGATGGACTCCTGGTCACGCCCGGGAAAGCACTCGGCCGTCCCGCCACCTCTCTATTCCACCCAGGGCGACTCGGTAAAGTACTGTCACACATGCGGCCGCGTCATGACGTCCGCGGGCAGCAGCAAGCACGCGACCACAAAGACGGAGGAGAAGAAGTACTGCTCCTCCCGCTGCCGCAGTCTAAAGCCCGGGCCGCACGACCGCAGGATCGAGGCCGCCTTTGTGGCCCTCCTCGACAACTCGGCCTTTGAGGGCGACGACGTGCCCGAGTCCATCCGCGGCAAGAAGACCAAGCCCCTCAAGGGCGAGCCGAGGGCCATTGTCCCGTGCTCGGCCGCCGAGGAGCTCATCTATGGCTCGCGCCACGATCCGGCCAAGACGCATGGGCGCAAGAAGAACCGGGCGTCGAGGGTCATTGGCGGAGAGCACAGCAGTGGCGACGACGACGACGATCCCTACAGCCACGGCAGACGTGACAAGCTCGTCGAGTTCACCACGACTGGCTTCGCCGGCAAGGTCCGCCCCCCGCAGACCATGGCGGAGCTCAATGCGAGCGTCGGCGGCGAAAAGGGCCGGGCCGAGAGAACAGACGAGACGGAAGAGGCAGAGGCACGCCGCAAGGAGGGGATGCGCATCACCGAGGAAAAGGAGAGGGTCAAACGAGCAGCGCGGAGGGGCGTCGTCTTTGGGTTTGCCGTCAACAAGGCCACCGCCAACGGAGTGGGCAAGACAGGCCGTGGCCCCAGCGATAATGATGGCCAGGCAAGGAGGAAGTGCGAGGCCATCATGAATGGCACCGTCATCGAACCAAGCTTCGCCAAGGGCGATTGGGGCATCAGGTGGAGGGAGAGCTAGGCCCCAGATGAGACGACAAGATGAAACAAAATATCAAAGCTGCCTGTTGCGCGGTTTCATCTATTCGCTGCAAACTACGTACATGCTGCTAGGCCTGTCGCGCATAAACCCAATGTGCCACGCTGGCCCTACCTCGCCAAGTGTAATCAAGTGCGACGCTCAACAATCGTTTGCCCCATGTCCAGTACTTCTGCAACAATAGCACTTCGCCAACCATCCCCAGGCCGTCGTTTCAGGGGCCTCTGTGACATCTCGAGGGCTGTGTGTTGACCCGTCTCTCTGGGAATCCATTATAGGGCCACCGTTCTCTTGAATCACATCCAACTCAAAGTCTCCCCCTGAGATGTTGTGCTCGGTGATGACAATCTGCTTGTGTGCAAGATTGCTCCTGCCCACAAGGCGCGGTCCAGGCGTCTCCAGTGTCCTGGACATGGCACGGTTCACTGTTTCCAGAGCACCTTCTGAGCAAATTGCTGGCGCTTCTTCCACCGCGCTAGCAAGTTTGGACGATACAGGGTCTGTCTGCACATATTCTCCGTCCCTAGTTGAATCAGTCACCTCTTCTGCATGTGCAGTTGTTTGCGGCTCCACAAGAGGCTCTGTATTGCTCTTGTCGGCATGGTACACGACTCGCTCCGTGATATTGACCGCGACCTTGTCTGTGGGGATTGACCTCTCAGACTCTTGACACGCTTGCTCCAACTCAATCTCTTTGTTGATAAGATCATCTGGGTCAGAGTCCGCGTCATAGATATTGCCCAGGTCAATCTCTTTATTGCAAAGGTTTCCCGGCTTATTCTCGTGCTCATGCTCTTCAATTACCACCTTGGGAGTCGGAGAGGTAATGATCCATTCCATTCCGGCATCGAGGAGCCTTAGGTTGTGGCGAGGCCGCTTTCCAGATCGGGTGAGTGGTAGAGGCTCTCGATCCTGGAGGTCCTACGTCTCGGCAGGACCAGAATCATGATGCCTCGTCATCGGGTTGTCGACAGTCGAAATAGTTGGAGTATGGCGTGTTACCGCCATCTTCTATGATGCGGCCTTTGGGACAGGCGATTCCCCACGGTTCTTGTTATCGTCCTCATCGTCCTCGTCCTCAACCTTCATCTTGAAAGCGGCCGCCTCTCCCACCTCCATCTCATGAAGCTGCTCCATCTTCTCCAGCTTCTCCTTGTCGAGGATCTGCTGGCCAGTCATGACTTCAAACTCGCCCGACTCGTCGTCGTCGTCGTCATCCTCATCGTCGCTCTCAGGGCCAGCGACAACCACTTCCTTGACTTCGGGCTGCTGCTCCGGGGCCTCTTCAGACACACTGAGGGCTGAAGGGCCAGGGGGGCGGCGGTTGAGTAGCTGAGTCGGGTTGATGGGCTTGATAGTGGGATCGAAAGAAGCCGGAAGCCCGAGCACACGGGCAACCTGGTGTGCCTCCTCGTCGGGCGAGTTTTGGATCTCGAGGTTGTAGGTGCTACTAGCTGCGCTGTCGGCCTCGTGCCGTCCAGAGGTCGCGGATAGCATGCTAACGTAAGTTTGGCGGGTCGTGTCATTGGCACGCTTCGACTTCTTCTTTTCTCGCTTCTCGGTCGGACGGACCACGACGACGGGTACGGGAGAGTACTGGAGGCAGTATTTGGAAAAGGAGTTGCGAGTGTTGACCAGGCCCTGCAGGCCTCCGAGGGAGCGACCTCTAGTACCGACAATGAGCATAGCAGGTTGGTAAATTTGGATCTGCAGCAACGATGATTAGCACATCTCCCTTTCCATTTGCTAGATGATGCATGCTCCTTACCAATTTCTGAAAGGTGGCGTGTAACTTGCCCACGGCATATTCAAGGACAATGCTAATGGCACGGTTGGCGTCGTTGCGTGATTGAATGCCTCGCATGACCTCCTTGGCATCCTCCTGGTATTGCTTGTCGCTCAGGCGAACTTCCTTCTCCATGACTCTGACACAGATGATCTCGTCACCATCATCGACAAGCTCGTCCAGAAGCCACTGGAGAGCATAATTGGAGTAGGCATGCTCGTCAACGCCTACCATGAAGGTGCGCGACCTACGACGAGCCTGGTAGCCTTTGTGACGAACGTTGAGCGTGAGAGAGATGGTGTTGTTCTTAGTGGGTTCACCGGCGGGGAGGTTGTCAAAGGCGACATGATGCTGGAATCTATCCGTAGGGGGTTCGGTTAGCGTCGCCATGGCCTCTGGCAGCTGAATGGAGCCACAGAACGCGGCTGCGGGACGATGAAGAAGACGATGCACGAAATGAATACAGGGCGTTGCGGATTGAAGAAAACAAGATAGCAATGATGATGATGTGGACGATGCAAGCAGAGACGGAGACGGAGACGAAGACGAATATGACGAGGAAAGAGGAGCTCGCAGCACGTGCGCGAATTTGCGCCGCGCAGCTCCAGGCCGAGACTGTGGCTGTGAAGGGCAACAGCGGACGCATGGCCTGACTGGGCAGCAGCTAGCTGCTTTCTGCCCCCGATTTGGGACGAGCCTTTCCGACATCCCCACGACCAAGCTTCTCGCGGGGTAAAGGATGGTGCTGGTGGAGACGCCTTCTTGGCCTTTGCTGGTTGCGGATGGGCGGATGGAGAGAGGCTAGTAGGGCCAGCGAGTCGGGGAATCAATCGGCGACCCAGCAAAGGTCCCACCCACGCCTTTTGAATGCAAATCCATGGCGTCAGCCCAAGTCGCAGGCACTTGCTTGCTCACTTGCTCACTTGCTTACTTGCTCACTTGAAATGCTTGTTTGGTCGCTCCTTCGTTCGAGACCGCGCCCGTTGTGAGTCGCAACTTGCGGCAAAGGACCGGCTGCTCAGGGGTACAGTACACATGGGGCATTGCCGATCGCTCCGAGACTTTGGGGACCTGTCTCGCAAAGGACAAGCCGAGACCAGTGTTCGGATGGCATAGCGCAAACCAATGATTTGCTGCAGTGATGGTGTATCCGGCAATGACCATCCAGAAACTTGCGTCGTGGTGTTCACTTTGAGACGCGCCGCCGTTGATCCTGCACCAAACATCGAGCAGCGCCGGAGAGCGCATGCGTTATCGACCGACCATGGGAGGCCAGTGATGAACCCAGCGTCATCCGACCACCTCGTCATTGCAATATTCGTATGAATACGACGCGCATTCCTAAGGCCATGGGAGATCTGGAGATCCAGCTGAAGTGGCTTGAAACCAGGGTTCTAGGCATGGAAGAAGGAGAGACAACAACAAGGAAAACAAGCCTTGGGTAACAAGTAAACCCGGAAGTACGGCACCAAAACAACATGCAAGGACTAGAGAGCTCGAGAAAAAAGGCAACTCACCTCGGATGGGGGGGTGAACTGGCACGAATGCGGGACGCGTTCGTAGGCTGCGGATACCCCTGCGGCAACGAAGGGTTGCGCGGCGGGCGAAAGCTAACGGACCCTGTTGACGACTTTCTCCTGTCTATCGCGATAGGTTGGTCGAGCGTCGACATTGACGGCCTATTGTCGCTTCCGACACTGAAGCTGCGGTTGTTCGTGAAGTCGGCAGTAAGAGATGCACTAGATCTCTTAGCCGACGACTCATCACCCTCGCTGGCTCTTCCGCTCGTCGTCGAGCCATTGTTTGTATTGTCGTCGGTAGGGAAGTAGTCAGTGGTATCCTTGCGGGCATGAGGAGGCACCGTTGTCTTTGGAGAGATGTCCGAGTCGGGACTGTGTGTGAGCGTCGGAGGGCGAATGGGTTCAGTGGTTGTTGCCATGACGCTTTCGCTTCGCGCCACAGGTCAAGGTGTTTCAAAGGTGGCTGGCGGTCGCGGATAGTCAAATGGTTCGCGAAGAAAGATCTGAGAAGCTAGAAAAAGGCAGAGATGATGATAATGACAAGATTCGATTGCGTCGGTGAGAAAAGTTGTGTCGGTAGGTCAAAGCTGGCGTGGCGAGAACGGAGTACGGTAAGAAAGATAGCTGCCAAGCTGCCAAGACACCAACGATGCTCCAAGCAAGATCCGAGGATCCAACTTCAAGGGAGGGCGAGAAGGGGGCTAGAGAACGCCTGCAGCCTCACAGCAGGGGTGGGACCGGCAGGCAAGAAACTGGTTGATTGTTGGTTTGGATGATGCAGGCGGAAACAAGCAGTGCACAGGCAGCTGGAGAGTGTTGCACGTTTTGCGTGTTGCACAAGATCTGATGGTGAGGTGGTGGCGTGGCGAGCTCAAGCGAGCTTGGGAAAAAGCAGGCTGGGATCGTTGTCGCTCGGGTATAGTGGTATCTTTGTAGGCAAGAGCTGAAGCTGAGGCTGAAGCAGAAGCAGAAGCAACAAGACACGGCAGGCAAGGTAGGCAAGGTAGGCAAGGTAGCGGGGAGTTGTCGGCTGGCTGATGACTTTCTCGTCACCGTCACTGTCTGTCTGTCTGTTTTGTCACAAGCTGGCGCGGGCGGTGGAGAAGGCTGGAAGAGGTGGTGGCGTTGAGGGTGACGACACACGTTGTATCAAGGAGATGGCAAACAGCGACGCGATAGGCGGGACAGGACAAAAATGCCTACTATTCTGAACAGGACGTGGGAACAGGGTGAATGGGGCCAAAGTCGAGAGGGGGCAGCCGAGGAGAAGAAGACGGCGATCTCAAGACGGTGGTTGTGCTGTGTGACTGCTTGCTAATAAAGGCCAAGACCCGGTCAGCTCAGGAAGGTAAGGTTATTATCAGGCAAGGAAGGGTGGCCTGGTCTAACCAAGATACGAAACCGTGCTGGTTAGTGCAGCAACGTTGAAGGAAAGGGGTTGAAACGTTAAAATCAACCGTCATTCTTGTTTGCTTGCTTGCTTATTAGTGCTGCTAGCTACAGATTACCTACCTTGACGGTGGCATGATATCGACCTGCGGCTGATGCAGGCTGGTGTTGTGCGTGCACATTTCCCCTAGAGGGCCCATGTCTCCATCTCGTCCACTCAACCTTTTTACCCTCGCAACGCAGCAATTAAACGAGTGCGCAACCAAGTCGGCACTTGCATCGACAGACGAAGAATGACATGTGAGGGGGAGGGCTGGCTTGGCTGGAAAGACCAGGGGATCCAAGTACAGAGTACGTAAAATGAGAGCTGAGATGGGCCCAGCCCAGGGCGATGGTGCCGAGCGGATCGGGCCTTGGTCCACGTCACAGCCCAACGAGGACACACCCAAAGGGCGATGGATGCCTGGGCCTAGCACTGTACTGCACTGCACTGTACTGTGCTGTGCTGTACTGTACTATGTGTGTAGGTCTATGTATGTGCAGCAGTACTGTGTACAAGGGATTCCTGCAACCCTGCCCCGTTCGATCTGGGACTCACCATTCAGGCCGTGATCAGGGTGGTTGGATAATTACCTGTGGATGGATGGTTGGATGGTTGAATGGATAGTTGGATGGATGGTTGGATGGTTGGATGGATGGATGGATGGATGGTGGGCGCGGAACCTCACCGAGGACCGAGTGTAGCCGCAAGCTTGGGAGCAAAAAGAAACGAGACCTCAGAAACATTAGACAGGTTGCCCGTACAGGCAAGACCGAAAAGCCAACGGCAGTGAGGGATTCGCAACGTGAATCCGGGCTGGTGGCCGTCTCGTCTTGATCTGTCTTGCGGCAGCGTGCATCGTACCTAGGTAGGTAAGTACAATACTGCATTAGGTACTACATGATTTAGGTACCTACCTACCCAACTTGCCTTACAGCTCGGCGCAATGCAGCCAAGCCATACCGCCAAGTAGGGAACCTAGACTACCTCCAGACCTGGTTGGTGCAATGGCGACCGTTGGGGGTAATAGAGTGCAACTCGAGGGAGGAAGCCGATAACAAACTTTAACCTTTTACAGGCATACGCCTGCATGGACATGTGCCTCACTGGAGAGAGCCTTGTCTGACATCACTTTGGCCTTATTCCTGTTCTGCTAAGTTCTCTCAAGATCAAGAGTGATGCGAAGCATGACAACCCCAGCAGCGCCTCGAAACTACGTGGGCTTGTTCGCCCCTCGATTCCTCTTCCTACCTAGGTAACAGGCACGCACCTATCTTAGTCTGATGCAGAGAGGCCCTCCCCACGTTTCTGCGCACATCCCATACGCGGCTTGTGAGTGAGCCCTCACGCTTACCAAGCTGCCAACCCAACAACGGCCCGTTCCGAATCTGACGGCACAGTCATCCTCACAATAAGTTGACACCCTCATCTCTCTGAGTTATGGATGTGTGCCACTAAGAAACTTGACCCTTACTACGTGCTGAAATGCACCTCTGCTGGGGGGTAGGCGGTCTGAAGACTCGGCGGCCTTATGTTCGTACACCTCAACATGTCCATGACCAACATGAAGCAGAGCGGTGAACAAGTAGATTCATTAGTGGAGAGTTACCGAGGAGAAAACAACAGACCACTTTCATCATTCGAGCCGTACGTTAGGATGCCTTCCACCAACAGACTGGTGTAGCGAGCGTGGGATTGAAAGGGCAATGTGCAACCCAATGGCAATCCTTGTACGGACTATGAACCGACCGAGTTTCAAGCGAGTGGCTGAACAGACGCACAATGCCACCATGGGATATCGGCAAGGGATTCTCCCACGTGAGAGAACCATTGGTCAGGTCTCAAGGCGGCTGGTTTGATGAGTGTCTCGCCGAGAGGAAGAGCCACGTGCCACCTGGAATCTCTACCAGATCACATTTGACCGTCTTTTTCCAGATAAGACGAAGGCGAGGAAACGAGAGAATATGAGAAAAGAGCACCAGTAGACCGAGGTCGCATGCAATTCTTGGCGATGAGGCGACGGAACTAATCTGAGATGTAGGTATGCTACAGTCCAGACTAGAACCAAAGCAGGGATGCTAGATTGGATGCATCTTAGCGCGCTAGACAACCATGTCTGTCTGCTCTGTGTACTTACTATGTGAAGCTGCTGGGCTGTCAGACTGCCTGGCAGCATGGCTTTGCACCAGCTGCAGGTTTCTAGCGCCTGTAGCTCTGCTTCATAGCGGGACAACGCAACCGGCATAAGAGTCACGCAGTCAGGCAGCCAAGCAGCCAAGCAGCCGAGCCAAGTGCCCCTACGCTGACAGAAGAGGTGGAGAGAGAGAGAGTCGGTATACGATCTGGCAAATGGCTGTCGACGGGGCTCGGCCTGGGAGGTCCACCCGGGAAAGACGGCTACCTAGGTAGGTGGCTTTCTGGTGGCAGTTTTGACTAGGGGGAGCTTGGAGTGCTTTCCCTAGGCCACGCGATGTTGTCCCTGCGAACCAAGGATCCGGGAGGGCCTCCCGTTGGTTGCAGCCGCCATAGAGGTGCACTGCTAGTACAGTACGGTATGCATCGCAGCAAGGCGCAGCACAGTCGGGTCGGTACCTAGATGTGATGATGTGGGGAGAAAGGGCGGCGAGATTGAGTTCTTCAGCCGCATTGACAAGAGGGCGGGCCTCGCCAAAAGCCCTTCTTGGCATGTAAGTTAGACTACAGATCACAGATTAGATGTAGGCTATGCCCGTACGAATGGCTGCAGTAGGGCAAGCAAACAAGCCTTATTCGACGGTTATCCCAAAGGCAAGGGCTGTCACACAGTCGCAAGTCAAGCATTGGGTAATCAATCAGTCGTCATGGGTGTTTTATTGAAGCAACAAGCACGCATATTATGCACTGCTGCTACCGACTGCATCATACATATGCCCTGGGAGTTGACTGCTCCCGTGCCTAGAGATGCCATCAGGAACCGACTTGGAAGTCAGCTGGAATAGCTCCCTTTGTTGTCATATTCCTATTCTTCAGTCATTCTCTTTGCCCTTTTTGATCCATCCGTGCCTCTTCTACGAATTCAGGTTGCGTTCCCTCATCTCCAGGTACCCCACACAATCTGCCAATTCTCGAGAAAATCCCGAGCTATTGCACGAGCATCACCAACTCCGAGACGCCGTTGCCATGCCATGCACCTGCCAGTCGCAGTTGGCCTGCTTGCACAACCCTTTACCAGCTCCATCCCTGCTTCAAGTCGAAGCTTCGCCTTTGCATCGTCTCATCTTGTCCGTCATGAATCCTGAGGCTTGAGGGGAACCGGAAACGTGTGGCTTGTCATGTCCTTCCGTCCCTGCAGCTTAGTTGTAGGTGCGGGACAGGTTGCGGAGGTACCAGTCCACGAGCTTTCGGCCCACCTTGGCTTCGGAGATGTGAATCAGATCCTAATCGACATTGTCAGCTTCCGTTTTATCAAACGCATTGATCCCGCAAGTAGGGATAGATTATTGTATTGGAGGGGCACGTACACCCTGCAGAGCATAGTCGAGGTCGCTGACGTTGACCAGCTCGCCCTCGAGAAGGCCCTGGTCCTGGTATCGCAGCTGCTTGGTGCGCTGCTTGTTGACCATGAGCCATGATCGGAGCTCCTCGGGCTTGACCTCGAGGAAGCCGGCCAGCTTGGAGAGATCCATGGTGGTGTAGAGGCGGAGGTAGGACTTGATTGTGGGGCTCCACATGTTGGTCTTGACCTCGTCCATGAAGATGGCGAGGTGGTGCTCAACGGGGTCCACGTTGGCCTCGGGGTTCTCAAAGTCCGGAGGGACGGGGGAGATGAACTTGGGGCAGGCGGCGCGGAACAGCTCCTCAAAGATGGGGAGCGACTCGGGGCCACCACGCTGCAGCTTGAGCAGCTGGTCACCGTACTTCTCGCGCAGGGCGCTGTGGATGGTGTCGTCCAGACGCGTGGGCTGGAAAGCGACGCAGATGGCAATGAGGGCGTACATCTGCTCGTTCTTCTTGGTGATGGAGTCGAACTGGGCGCTCTTCTGGAAGTTCTTGGTCCTCGAGACGTAGATGAGGATGTGGCTGAACATGCGGATGGCGTCGGAGTAGCGATGCATCATCATGTAGGAGAAACCCACGTAGTAGTAGGTGGTGAAGTGGGCGGCCATGACGCGGGCAAACATGGCCTTCTTGTTGAGCTCAATGTCGTCGAGCGTCTTGAGGGCCAGGCTGAAGTCGCCGAGCAGGCAGTGCACCCGGAGGAGACCGATGATGGAGAAGTAGCCAAGCATTCGGTACAGGTTCTTGGAGCCGTAGTCGCCGGCGACGGCCATGGGGTCCTCGTTGCGCTTCATGGCAGCGAGCTGCTCGGTGATCTGGGATCGCTGGATGAGCGAGTACAGCACGTTGAGCACACTGTAGCAGCCCCAGGTGTTGGGGTTCTCGCGCAGGATCTGGCGGTCCTCCTCGTTCGACGCGGTCCGGGCGATTCGCATGCGGTACGATGAAAAGGTGTTGAACTGGTAGATGAACTCATCGATAACGTCCCAGGCCCAGTAGTACTGTCCAAAGTCAAGATGTGTCAGTCGAGAGGCCCTCTGAATCAATCACTCCAAACATTCCAACACGAGGCCGTGTCTGCCTTTGGGGGGGGGCCAACGAACCGAGGGGGGCTCGAGGTCAACGGGGCCCTCCGAGTTGAGGATGTAGTGGAACAGGCTGCAGTAGGCGTCGTAGCTCTGGAATTTGGTCTCGAGAGGGGCCTGGAAGTCGAGGGGCTGAGCGGCCTGGACGAGGCGCGCCTGGATGTCGTCCGTCTGCTGGCCCATGTTGAGCGACGTGGTGCGGCTCAGGTCGTCGCCATCCTCGTACTGGACGTGCTCCTTGTACTCGGCCACCAGGGCCTCCTCCTCGACGTCGCTGTCAACATCGATGGCGCGGGCCGGAGCCACGCCGTTCTGGAAGGTTGCCATCGTCGTGTTCGGTGCGATCGCTCGTGGGTGCTGGCGATGGCTCACTCGCGTCGATTCGATTCGTTGGGTGAGGGGTATCGAAATTTTACGCTCGCCGAGGGGCCAGACGCACGCCGATTTTCGTGAGCTTAGGGTTTGTGGTGCTCGTATTGCGATATTGTGGGATGTGAGTAGTGGATAACTGCGTATCGTATCGCTCTATCGGGATACATGTAGTGGGGCCGCCCGGCTGTAGCTAAGCGGGGCAGACATCCAACTCTGTGACTGACTGCGATGCAATGAGTCCTTGGAGAGATTGGAGAGCATGTACAGTAAGTAATCTGTGCATACAGTCCACTTACCGGTAGCAGGTACGTTTTCAGCAAGGCTTCCTGTAACTGCATCCCGAAGCTTGAGATCCCGATGTCTTATTCTTTATGAGTCATTCTTCATCATACATTTCTATCTGGCCAGGCACGTACCTGATCTGAGCAAGGAAAAGTCTTGCTGACTCTTCCACAGCTCTATTAGTCACACAGCCAAGGAACAGCTCAAAGTTGCCCCTCCAAGTGGGCATTCATCACGGTCATCTAAAAGGGCTAGAAACTTTCTCCGAATCTCACATCCTCGGTTTGGAAACCGAAACTGGTCTCTTTTTATACACCATCAACCACAGTTCATCCATACTGACGAAACTTGCGGGTTCTATACAGCCGTTGGCTGGACACTTGGATCATCATGCCCGTCGTCACACCGGAAAAGCTGGCTAGCCTGCAAAGGCAGTCAAGCGATGTTCGAAACGTAGGCCAGAGCTGCCCCGTTGGAAAGCTTCTGAATTGCTGACCTCTGTAGATTTGTATCCTGGCCCATGTTGATCATGGCAAGACGTCACTTACGGACGCACTGCTGGCCACCAATGGTATCATCTCGCCGAAGCTGGCGGGAAAGATTCGTTACCTGGACTCAAGGCCTGATGAACAGACTCGTGGAATTACCATGGAGTCCTCTGCTATTTCTTTGTTTTTCTCCATGCTTAGAAGATCCGCCCCTGATGCAGCCCCGGAGGCCAAGGAATACCTCATCAACCTAATCGACTCTCCCGGCCACATTGACTTTAGCAGTGAGGTATCGACCGCCTCGAGACTATGTGATGGTGCGGTGGTCTTGGTTGATGCCGTCGAGGGAGTGTGCAGTCAGACGGTGACTGTGCTGCGACAAACATGGACCGAAAAGCTCAAGCCGTTGCTTGTTATTAACAAAATGGACAGACTTGTTACGGAGCTGAAAATGACACCCGGAGAAGCATACGTGCACCTCAACAAGCTCTTGGAGCAAGTCAACGCCGTTTTGGGTAGCTTCTTCCAGGGTGAGCGTATGGAGGACGACCTCAACTGGAGAGAAAAGATGGAAGAGCGCGTCAACGCTGCCACGGCAGCCAAGGAATCTGCCATAGCAGATCAAATCAACGACTCGGGGGAGTTCCATTACGAGGAGAGGGACGACGAGGACATCTACTTTGCCCCGGAGAAGAACAACGTCATCTTCAGCAGTGCCGTCGACGGATGGGCTTTTACCTGCCGACAGTTTGCCAGTCTTTACGAGAAGAAACTTGGCATCAAGCGAGGTGTGATGGAAAAAGTGCTGTGGGGTAACTTTTACCTCGACCCCAAGACGAAAAAGGTCTTGGGCATGAAGCATCTCAAGGGTCGCAATCTCAAGCCCATGTTCGTCCAACTTGTCCTGGAGCCTGTCTGGACGGTATACCAAGCGACGGTGGGAGGCGATAATAACAGAGGTGATCCTGCTCTACTTGAGAAGGTGACCAAGTCGCTCAACATCACAATCGCACCTCACATCATTCGGGCCCGTGACCCACGGCTCCTGCTCACCACCGTCTTTGCTTCTTGGCTCCCTCTCTCCACAGCTCTTTTGGTTTCCGTTGTAGAATCTCTACCCTCTCCCCCCACGGCTCAGGCCGAACGTTTGCCAGAACTGTTGGAGAGCTCACCAGGGTCAGAACATATCAACGAAGAAATCAAGACTGCCATGGTATCCTTTAAACACGACAAGTCGGACCCGGTCGTCGCCTATGTCAGCAAAATGGTCTCCGTGCCTGAGAGCGAGTTGCCTGAGAACAAGAGACGAGCCGGTGTGCAGATGAGTGGAGAGGAGGCCAGGGAGCTGGCACGGAAGAAGAGAGCCGAGGCGGCTAGAGCACAAGCTGCGAGTGGCGATGGGCTTGGTGGCGTGACAGATGCCCTCGACTCTGTCAATATTGACGATTATTCCCCTGAACTGGAAGAGAAGAAAATCGACCCAGAGCACCTTATTGGCTTCGCCCGTATCTATTCCGGAACCCTGTCTGTGGGCGACAAACTGTATGTCATTCCACCCAAATGGTCGCCAGCCGACCCTCACGGCACCCCTGAGGCGCAGGAGGTGACTGTGACAGCACTCTACATGCTCATGGGCCGGAACCTGGAGGCTTTGGACTCGGTACCGGCTGGGGTTGTCTTTGGAATTGGTGGCCTAGAGGGCAAGATTCTCAAGTCAGGAACTTTGTGCAGCCGTCTCAACGGAGCGGTCAACCTTGCCGGTGTCAGCATGGCTGGACAGCCCATCGTCCGAGTCGCCCTGGAGCCTGTCAACCCTGGAGATTTGGACAAGATGATACAGGGCTTGCACCTCCTCGTGCAGAGCGACCCGTGTGCCGAGTACGAACAGTTTGGCAGCGGCGAGCACGTCTTGCTGACTGCTGGCGAACTACACCTTGAGCGATGTCTCACGGATCTAAAGGAGAGATTTGCCCGTTGCGATATCCAGGCTGGCGCCCCTATTGTGCCTTACCGAGAGACCATTGTCAGGGCAGAGGAGATGCGACCCCCTGCAAGCAAAGAGCTGGGCCGTGGCGCTGTCGAGGCTGTTACCAGCTCCAAACAGGTCTCTCTTAAACTTCGGGTTCTGCCTCTGCCGGCCAGCGTGACCGACTTCTTGGTCAAGAACGGTGATGCCGTCAGGCGCATCTACACCGACCGCAAGGGCAAGGAGGAAGATAACGACGGCGAAGAGAAGGTCGTCGCTGACACAGAAGTGGCGACTGCTACTCAGTTGTCCCTGGATGATTTCAAGACGCAACTCCAGCAAAAGCTCGAATCTGGAAAGGGCAGAGACGCCTGGAAGGACAAGGTGGACCAGATTGTTGCTTTCGGTCCTCGCAGGACGGGCCCCAATCTCTTAATTGATGCCACAGCCGATGGTATTCTTCCCAGGGTCTTTGCCGCTGAGAAGTCGCTGGACTCCGCTGCTCCTCGAGCGGATGAGGCCCTTGCTCCACGACATCTTGCAGATAAGATGTCGTATGCCTTCCAGCTTGCTGCGGCCCAGGGACCACTGTGCAACGAGCCCGTTCGAGGTGTTGCTGTTTTCGTCGAGGACGTCTCTCTCAATCTGGCCGAGGACGACACATCGGCTCGCGACAAGCTGGGTCGCTTGACTGGCGAGATTATCAAGACCTTCCAGTCCTCGCTCCGTGCTGGTTTCCTTGACTGGTCTCCTCGCATCATGCTCGCCATGTATAGTGTCGAAATTCAAGCATCGACCGAGGTTCTCGGACGTGTCTACGATGTTCTGACGCGCCGCCGCGGCCGTGTCATCGACGAGACGATGAAGGAGGGCACGCCATTCTTCACCATCCAGGCGCGCCTGCCGGTTGCGGAGAGTTTCGGTTTTGCGGATGAGATGCGCAAGCGGACCAGTGGTGCCGCACAGCCACAGCTGATCTTTGCGGGTTTCGAGATCCTTGATGAGGATCCGTTCTGGGTGCCATTCACAGAAGATGACCTGGAGGATCTGGGAGAGTTGGCGGACAAGGAGAATGTCGCCAAACGGTACATGGACGGTGTGAGGAGGAAGAAGGGTCTGCTGGTTGAAGGGAGGAACGTTGCTACCGATGCGGAGAAGCAAAAGACTTTGAAGAGATAGGGCATATTTCTAGATGTATAGGAGCAAAAGCGATTGATTTCTTCCCTCATGAGGCAGAGAGCTACAGCGACCCATCTATACATCTATACGGCTATCCACACGTGCACTCAAGACTCCAGATTCCAGGTCAACATGACTTCAAGTATTCCAAGTACTTACCGATGGTTTGACCATTGTGTTTGGTTCCTCACTCAGAATACTGTCACCCAATTAAAGCGCATCAATACCTGAGCGACACCAGCATGTGGCGTAGCATCTAGTCTCCGGGTATTGACGCACTGTCAAAACTAATGTATAGAAAATAATCGCCGAAATAGTTGAAGCCCACGAACAAATGCTTGTAGCTCAAGCCTCTCGCCTTCGACGGTTGATTACGGATGAAGATGCAGGGTAGGTTTGGTGAAGGACACCGGCTACTCCAATTGACAGGGTAGAATAAAAAAACAAGCATAGCCTTACTCCGGTTGAAGCTACAAATACCATATATGAAAAAACAGGCAAGAAGATCTGCCATGTCTAGACTCTGGCAAGGATTGAGTTGCAGCAATATTTGCCGGGAAGACCACGGCACCGTTGCTGTGCCCGGAACAATAGCGCGTCAGGTTACAGCCGTTAGAGTGTCCTGAATGAAAGTAAGCGTTTCGGTCCGGGTGCCTCTCACTCTATCTTTTTGCTTTTCTCGGCGCCATGAGTCAGTTGTGGTTGTTAGTTTTGTTTTGGGATGTTTTTTTTTCTTGTCAACCTTGACACCTGTGATGACATCAAAGACAATATTTCGGTTGGTCTGTTTTACGGCGGCAACTTCTGATGACGGCGAAGCCGCCTGATAAAGGCGAAGCCGGTAAAAGCCAGGTGGGGCCGGCGGCAAAAGAAGCCCGAAGAGTCGGGAAGCCAGGTTCCATGGAAATCGATCAGCTTGCAGTAGCTGCTCCGGGCTCAGTGCTCACTAAGGTAGGTAGGTACGTACCGCTCAGTGGCCGCTTCCCTACTGGTCAGTGGGTACCTTCCCTAAGGTACTGTAGGTACTGCCTTACAACAGTAGCCAGCTATGTATTGTAGTAGGGGGTCAGTGGGTGGTTGAGTAAGGTAGTGGTTGCCTACAGTACCTAGGTGGGTACAATGGGTAGACTACAGTATGTGCTTTACCTCCTAGACAGGCAGGCAGGTGCGTTCAGGGTCCCCTTCCCACGGTGCTCTCTGGTACCTGAGCCGGTGGAAAGTGGCAAGCAGGAGGCACCCTCCCCAGCACTTACTCCGGAAGGCAGCGACGCATCTCGCACTCGGCCCCGGGCAAGGAAGGAAAGGGCCCGCAGCGTTACAGCCTCCCTTACATTCAGTTCAGCGCGGTCCAGGTCAGCTCACGCCGCTTCCTCACCTCGCTCATTTGTTCCCCCCCACCACCAGTATTTGCACCTCTCACTACCCGGCTTTTCTTCTGGTGCTCATGCTTATGGTGCTTCATGATCTTTCTGCCCATACATTCATTCCCTGTACAATACATACATCTTCCATTCTCGTATCCCTTCTCTAAACCTCTTTTAATCTCCTTGCCGCGACTTCGGCAAGACGACACGCACGCCACCGCGGACCCCTCCATTCTCACCATCATCGACCCCCGATTCTTGACAACAGTCTCCCTCCCAACTGCCCACGCGACACTGGCACTCGAATCTGCTTCCCAATATGCCTCTGTTTGGTGGCAAGAACAACAAGTTCAAGGCTGATCCGCCAAAGATTCGTATCGAAAAGGTTGTCGTCAATCGCGCCGTCCCTAAGCCTGCGCAAAAGCCCAAAGCCTCCCCGAGCGGCTCCGTTTCACGATCCTCTTCAACACCCCGACCCTCCCCGAGGCCCGTCGCTGCGCGTCAAAAGAGCCACTCGCCGTATCCTTCCTCGTCCGACGAAAAGCGACTGGAGCGTAAGCGCAAGGCTGGCCTGGCATCGTCCACCCCGCGGCGCTCGCCTGCTAGTGACCGCATCGAGTTTGACAAGGACAGCGACGGCGAGGACGATGGGTGGATGACTCTCGACTCGAACAAGCGGCAACGCAAGAGCACCGAGGATGGCAGTTTCGTGGACCCCAACCGCAAACTCAAGAGCGCACGCGCCTTTGAGGACAGAGTGGACGGTCTCGACTTCATCCATGCTGTTGATGTGGCCTCGCTTGAACTCAAGTGCGTCCCCGTCATGGGCGCGCAGAAGGAAGATGTGGCTATAGAATTGCAGTACCCCAGCCTGCAGATCCCAGAGAAGTATGCGCACTCCTTGTCGTGTCCCATCCGTCTTGGCACTAACCCATGATTCAGATACGAGTTGGTATGGGGCAAGGACAAGATCGACGCTGTTGATGCCAGCATAAAAGTTGTTCGACATGTTGCCGAAACGTACCTTACCGAGGAGGAGGCGGAACCCTTCACCAACCAAACCACTGGCATCATCCGGCGGCTGGAGAAGGCCTCGAACCGCAACATCCAAGATCTCATGGGTTTCAAATCAGCCCTGCGCGAATACAACGAGAGGCTTCTCAACTTGGTCGAAGACGGCATCGTCGCCAAGAACTTGGATAACCTACACGAACTCCCACAACACCTCGTCGCCTTCATACTAGATCAGGTCTACGACCGTACCGTCGCGCTCAAGGTCGAACTTCTATCTAAATACGAGAACGGCACCGACTATGTATACGGTGAACTCCTCCACCCATTCATCTCCAAGATACTAGTGGAGCAGACCAAGATGACGTCGGACCAAGTCTTTGTCGACCTCGGGTCTGGCGTAGGAAACGTTGTGATCCAGGCAGCCCTTGAAATCGGCTGCGAAAGCTGGGGTTGCGAGATGATGGAAAACGCATGCAATCTCGCGACGGCGCAGAAGAAGGAGTTCGAGGCGAGATGCATGCTCTGGGGAGTCAAGCCTGGCAAGGTTCATCTCGAGCGCGGCGACTTCCGCAAGAATACGCGGATTCATGATGCCCTCAAACGCGCCGATGTGGTGCTCGTCAACAACAAAGCCTTTACCTCGCAACTCAACGACGACCTCGTTCGCATGTTTTTGGACTTGAAGCCAGGATGTAAAGTCGTTTCGCTCAAGTCGTTTGTGGCCGACTTTAAGAGCAATAGCCACAACATAAACGACGTTGGGAGCACGATTCTCGACGTCGAGGAGTGCACGTATCCGGAGGGTTACGTGAGCTGGACCAACGCCGGAGGTCCGTACTTTATTTCGACACGCAAGTAGACTAGAATGCCTCATTAGCATTGCATATGCGTCTTGGTTACCGATCAGATTACTGAAACGCAGCGGCAAGGGCGACGGGAACGTTAGGAGTAGGATAGAGTTATTGGGCTTACAGGATATCCATACAGCATGTCGCTTTTCTTCTCAACAATACTGGCCGTCACTCGAGTCTTGGTGAATATGTTCCTGCTGTAGCTCCGGCGCGGAAATAGGGCCGATGACGTTTACCGTCCTTTATCAAAGTGCGGCTCGTTTGCGAGGTTCATGGCATCGGCCTCCTGGGCCATGCGCCTCATCCAGCGGTCGACCAGCTCCTTGTTCTCTTTTTTGACCTTGTCTCTCTCCTTCTCGGCCATGGACATTTGGAGATTCAGCGCGATCATTTCATCTTGAACTTGCTGTTGGGCATTGTCAGTCTCTTTCAATAGCTGGTCAAGCAACGCTCAACGTACCTCGATCAACTTCCGCTTCTCTCGAAGCTCATACTCGCGATCCTTGAGCCGCGTAGTCAGACTGGCCCTATCGGCTGTCAAGTCGCGGATTGTTTTTGAGTCACCCTTAGTCTTGGAGCGGAGGGCGGAGAGCTCCTCCTCTGCGGTACGCAGCCTAGTTTCAGCGACACCTTTGGAGCGCAGGGCTTCGGCAAGGTCAAGCTTCAGCTGAGCGACACCGGGGTCGTTTGACGATAGATCCGACGCTGGGGCCACCCCTTTGGGATTGCTGGATACGAGCGACTGTAGGGAAACCTTTTCTGCTTCCAAGGCAGCGATACGATCAGCCATCTGCGAACCTGGGAGCAACCTGGTTAGCTCTCACTAGACTCAGGTTGTAGACAGTGACAGTGTGGGGTTACGGACATGTTTGAACGAGTTCCATATTGACTGGATTGCTCAGCTCCACATCTTTGATGGATGAGAGATACTCATCGCGCCAGTTGGGCATAGTGACGCAAGTATCTGGAAGAGAGCAACGCGGGTGCAGGTGAATGGCCTTGGACGTAAAGTGTGACCCTGAACATTGCTCGCTACCCTAATATGTAGGTATGGATGGATGAGGCTTGCCCCAGCGTTCATTGCTTGAGCGGTGATGATGCAACTGGCGGGGCGGATTGGTGGAGGATGTGGCTTAGCCGAGGAATAGCCAGCTAAGACGCCCTACCTAAGGTAGCTGGGCAACAACTACGTAGGGGGAGCTGCCTCCCAACCCTCACTGCTGTAGCTCCGTTGGCTCATTCATCCTCTAGACTCACTCTCACTCTCACTCAACCAACCCAGTGAGCCGGCAGATGAACGTTTGAGAGAGAGAAAACACCATGAGATAGCCGTGCATCATGGACACACTAAACCCCAGAGCAGATTGGGAGAGTGTGGGCGACAAGTGGTTCCGGAAGACGCAGCAGTACACTGCTGTATTCGACCAGGATCTTGACCTCAACAGCTATGTGGTTGCGGGAGCTCCATATGCGGGCGCACTTGGTGAGTTCACTTTCTATTTTTGCACTTTGCTATGTTTGACATATGAGGGTCATACTACGTGACGTTTAGCTGGTTTGTTGAGGGAAGCTGAATAGCCATCCGCCTGTGGATGGGCACTGTGAGTATGTTACTGACTGGCATATCACAGCGTTGTGGCCCGACGACTCAAAACTCCTGGCCTTCCAGCCGGGCAGATCTTCAAAACCAGCGATAGATATCTACAGCCTTGCTGGGAAGAAGTTACGGAGCATCGCTTGGGATAAAGGCTCCATCAAAGGCCTTGGGTGGTCCGAGGATGAGACGCTCCTAGTCGTCACCGCTGATGGCATCGTGCGCTGTTACGACCTGCAGGGCGACTTTACACAGTTCTCTCTAGGCCATGGCGCGGATAATTACAGCGTAGACTCGTGCCGGTATGAGCATCTTGGCATTTGAAGTTCACTGCCGTTCTTACCTGCTGAACCACAACTGACTATGACAGGTTCTACGATCACGGTATGGTGGCCCTTCTAGGGAACAACACCTTGGTCACGGTCTCGTCATACACCGAGCCTCGGCCGAAGGCTCTCGCCAATACGCCCGAGGGGGAGATTCATGCCTGGGCCATTATATCGCCAAGCCACACCCTGTCTCGCTCAGTCGAGGTTCTTCTCAGTATTGAAAAGACTGTTTACGTGGTCGATGCTACGGAGTGCGAAGATAGCTTCCTGGATATCGGCCCCTTTAGTCATATCAGTGTGTCTCCGGATGGCCGCTATGTGAATCTCTACGCAAAGACCGGCAAGGCCCATGTTATTTCTAGCGATTTCCAAGAGAGACTGTTTCAGCACGATTCCGATTCCAACACACCGCCCAAGTACGTCGAGTGGTGTGGGAGCGATGCGCTCATTGCCTGGGAGGACGAGGTGCACATCATCGGGCCTGGAGATGTCTCGTCATCCTACATTTACGACTGCACGCGCGTGCACGTTATATCCGGTACGTTGTCGAACCCAGCAGTTTGTCTGTGATTGCTGCAAAAGCTAACAATGATCAGAACATGATGGTGCGCGACTAATCACCAACGACTTCTGTGAATTTATAGAGAGAGTGCCTCAAGAGACCCTAGAGGTGTTTGGCCAAGTATCAGATTCGTCACCGGCATCCATTCTGGTAGATGCTGTGGGCCAGCTAGAGATTCAGTCTCCAAAGGCCGACGATTACATCCAGCTTATTCGGCCGAACCTTACCGAAGCGGTGGATACGTGCGTCAACACGGCAGGCAGGGAGTTTGACGTTCACTGGCAGAAACGACTGCTCAAGGCAGCCTCTTTCGGCAAGTCGGTCTTAGACATTTATAACAGTGACGAGTTTGTCGACATGTGCGAAACACTCCGGGTTCTCAACGCGGTGCGATACTACGAAGTCGGCATTCCCCTCTCTTTCGAACAGTACCACCGATTAACCCCCGAGTCGCTAATCAAGCGATTACTGAACCGCCATGAGTACTTGTTGGCGCTCAAAATTGCAGGCTACCTGAAGCTGCCAGCGGACCGAATCTACGTGCACTGGGCTTCAACAAAGGTCAAGGTTGGCGGTGAAGACGATGAGACGATTTGCCGACTCATTGTGGAAAGACTGTCTGGAAAGCCGGGCATCTCGTTTGAGGAGATTGCGCGGGCTGCGTACCAGGAAGGACGTGCTCGCCTCGCAACAGAGCTCTTGAACCATGAGCCACGCGGCGGCCGGCAAGTGCCACTTTTGATGAGCATGAAAGAGGACGAGTTGGCCTTGGATAAGGCTATCGAGAGTGGAGATACCGACCTCATGCTGTCGGTACTGTTACATCTGAAGAAGGAGTTGCCATTGGCAGCTTTCTTTAGAGTGATCAACTCACGACCAACCGCTACGGCACTGGTGGAATCATCGGCGATGGCAGAGGGCGAGAATACGCTGCTCAAGGATCTCTACTACCAAGACGATCGGCGAGTGGAGGGAGCCAACGTGTTCATCCGAGAGTCACTACGGCAGCCAGATGCCCGTACAGCTTCGGATAAGCTGACACTGGCAGCAAAGTTATTGTCAGATTCGAAAGAGACGGCCTTTGAGCTACATGCGCTGAAGGAGGCGACAACGCTGTTGCGCATGCAGGAGGTGTTTGACCGAGACCTGACGGACACTTTTACGGGCCTAAGTGTCAATGAGACCATGTTCAAGCTTATCCGGCTCGGGTACCACGGACGGGCAAAGAAGATTCAGAGCGAGTTCAAGGTACCCGAGAAGGTGGCGTGGTGGATTCGGTAAGCGGCCTGCATCTTCCCCAGGCGATTGTTTGCGAACAGCAACCGACAACTAACACCGATGGCCCCTGGCAGACTACGAGCGCTCGTGGCTAAGCGCGAATGGAACGAAATTGAGGAGATTGCGCGAACAAAGAAGAGCCCCATTGGCTGGGAGGTGAGTTCCCTGAGGACGTGTAAGAAAAGCATCCGGCGACTTGCAGAGACTGACAAACAACCCATCGATAGCCATTCTTCAACCTGACTCTTCAGGCGGGTAACCCAAGGCTGGCTGCTGTGTTTGTGCCCAAGTGCACGAAGCTTGAGCCTGGAGAGACGATTACCATGTATGAGAAGTGCGGGATGCGGACCAAGGCAGCTGGAGAAGCCGTGCGGCTCAAGGATGCTGAGGCATGGGAGCGTCTGCTTGAGGCAGCAGGCAAGGGGACACAGGAGGGAAAGGAGATTGAGAGGCTAGGGCATGCCGTGTTCAAGAAGTAGACTGGGGGGGGGGGGGGGGG
>QUZD01000037.1:0-196919 GCA_003693505.1 Pseudonectria foliicola | reverse complement strand
GGGGGGGGGGGGGGGACCCAAGAGGAGGAAGAAGTGGATGGGCATTTGATGTGTACTGGCCAGCCGAGTCTTTGAATTCCATAACTAGATTATGTCTCGATATGTGTAATCCATAGGATGCAGCCAGTGTACTACTGTAGTATACGTGGTACCATGAATTGGATCGGCTAGCCCAGGGAGTGCTCTGCAGTATGGATATTCAGAGTCATGTTGCTGAAGTGATGTGGCATTGGTGGCATTGGTGGCATTGGTGGTTTGGTAGAGATTAGATTTGGGGCTCAGCATGATACCCCACGTGCGGGCAGTTTGACAGCTACCTAAGGGACCATCCATGGTTTGCCTATCAGTAAGCTAAGAAATAGCCTCGTGATGCCTAACCCCTTACTGATCACATTGCTAAATAGAGGTGCTTCCTTCTTAGACGCTGGACGCTGGACGCTGGACGCCACTATTGCGTAGGTACACATGAACAAACATGTAACTACCTTACCTACCTAGGCAGGTATGTAGTATTGGACATTGTACAGAATATAGTATGTATCGCGTGAATCCATCAGGCGGAGAAGGGTTTGACCAGGATCCCCCACCAGAAAGAAGCTGGAGGACGAGGAGGCGGTAAAGGAGGGCGGGGGGAGAACCTCACGTGCTCTGGCAGATGGCGCGACAAGCGCAGGCGACACAGGATCAGCGTTGGGATCACACGAGTGCTGCTGGAACATGCAGCTTGGAGGTGCGGACTGCAGCTTGTGGTTGCATGGCATGTGCCGGCAGAAGCTGTGCTGCTAGCCTTACTGTACCTATATACATATATACCTACCATGCACCTTAGTATGCTGTAGTAAGGCAGATGTGGACTGTGCTAGCGGTGGAGGACGGTGGATTCCATGGATGGAGAGGAAAAAAAGAGGGAGAGAGGCCGGGTTGGCGATGGCTGCTAGGCGTGATGTCATGTTTTAGACGCTGAACGTGAAGTGCAGTAAACGCACATCCCTGCTACTCTGTCCGGGGAGCGCAATCTGTTGGTGGGCGGGCATCTCTTGAGGCTGATGGAGAAGGGGCTATTAGTCAATAGGTACCTTATACGACATGAAATTGGACGGGATTAGGAGCGGGACCTTTGGCAGAACGGTGGACGACCGGGTGCCCATGCGCGGAGTTTTGAACGGACATGGACTGCTATGTACAATGCCGGCTTGTATACAGAGTACCACAGATACAGATTATTCTGTACAGAGTAGTAGTATGTACTACCGGACAATGGATGATGAAGAAAGAATAGAAAGAAAGAGAGTGACCGGGCGACCCTGGCGGCCAAGGCATCTGGGCCCTGCGAGTTGAAGCGCTAGCAGAGCCTGGGCCCCCTGGCGGATGTCCATACATGACTTGGGTACCTATCTAGGTACCTAGGCACAACACTGGCTGCCCAAAGAGGCTGCAAGGAGAAGCAAGGGCGAGAAAGAAGGATGAAAACGGTGGACTCTGCTCTAGTACTGGGTTTACCTCGGTAGGTCTTCTTGGTTGGTAAGGTACCTACCTAGGTACCTAGGTAAGTGTACCTATTATAGCACCACGTGTGGCAGGTACCTAACTCAGGTATGCGGGTAGGCGAATTGGGCATGAAAAGAGTCAAGGGAGGACCAGTCAAAGATGAGCTGCCATGGCATTGTCTGAGGAAGCCATGGAGAATGGAGAGAGAGCGGGAATGGAGAGGCCTAGTGAAAAGGGGAAGGGAGAAGAATTAGCCGCTTCTAGAACGGAACATCAGGGCCAAGGACGCGTGGTACGTAGCCGGAGGCGGCGGATATGAGGACTGTACAGTACAGATTAGTGTCTCGCTGTTCCCCTTGGCCTACCTGCAGTAAGTTAGTCATTATCGCCATCATCCAGAGCCAGGACCAAGGCCAAGACATTGATGGAACAAAGGGATTGATTTGCATCCGCTCTCCTGTGTGTTCCGGCGGCCGGTCCATGGCATTATTATTCTTACAGCCTGCCTATCCCACCACCAACTAACACATGCTTGCATAACCCAGCTGTGCTAGCCATGCTCGTAACCCATGCAATCCCCCCTAATGCACGATCGTACTAACGCTGCTGATGCTGCTGCAGGGCTCCGTGAGGGGCGTCGTCGAGACTGTCCGCTGAGTGGCGGGACTTTGTGGTTGACTCGACGACTGCTTGTGGCCACAACCCAAGACGGGCGAGAACTCGGCTGCTTTGGAAAGGGGATGTTTATTTCCTGTACTAAGGTACCTTTGTACCTTATCTTGTGTACTGTATTCGTGTGGCTGGCTGGCTGGCGGTTGGGTAGGCGGGCTAGAACCCCGGGGGCTTCACTCCATGGGTGCATCACTGGCTGGTTGAGTTGTGCTAGCCCAGAAGAGGCGTTTGAGCAGCAGTTGTCCCAGCGGGCTTTGTCACGGAGACGGACAGGATGGGGTACAATACATGGCCATTGACGAGTGGTTGACTGACCGATCGTACCTTGGCCACCTGGAATCTAGGGTCTTGGCCAGGGGACATCAGCCAGGGAACGTCGGCCAACGGGTGCAGTGCAGCGCGTCATCGGTGGGGACGCGTGGGACGTTGGGTAGAGGAGGACGTTTCGGACGATCACGACGGGAGTTGGCTCTTGATGGACAGGCGTGACGGGCGTGACAGGCGTGACAAGCAGAGGCGGGCAAAGGCGGGCAAAGACGGGGGGGGGGGGGGGGTTTCAAGATGGAACTCGACAGCTGGGAAATGTCGGTCCCATCGCATCCATGCGCTGGCGCCGCAAGCGGATGTGGCACTGTGCCCCCGCCTGAAAGTACGTACCGACGTACTCATGCTTGGTGCAGCCAGGGACTTAACTTGAGTATTGGCAGCGAAAAAGGAGATGGGGAAAAAGCCCGAGGAAAAAAAAAAACACCACCCGAAAAAGAGAGACAGAGTGCACAGTATCGGCACTACTTTGTAGTGGCTACGTATGAATGTACTATACCTACCACAGATTACCACTTTACCTTTCAACTTCCTGGTACAGTATCATCCATGCAAGTCGCCCGCCGCGCCCCACCGCGCCCCGCTCCCCAGCCTGCTGCAGGCTGCCGGCTACAGTAGCGGCTAGGTCCACTGATTGGGGCCGCTGCAGCCCAGCCCAGCCCCAGCCCCAGCCTAGCCTAGCAAGACCAGCCTTCGATTTGCCCGGCTTGCCTCGATGCCACAGAGTGACGGGCGTGGCGGGCTGCTACCTACTTCCATCTTGCAGCCGTGAGTTTGGTGGGCTTGGTGGGTATCGACCGACGGACAGGCCGAGCCGACAACGGGCGAGCTGGTGCTGGCACGCTGGCTATCGTACTGATACTGATACTGGCACTGGCACTGGTACTGGCACGCTGGCTGTGGTACTGGTACAGGTACAGGTACAGGTACAGGCACAGTGCACTCACTGTCCGGGACGGCGACGGCGACGGCGACGGCGATGGCGATGGCGATGGCGATGGCGAAGAAGCTCTGCACGAGCGAACTTGAGTGACGTTGGCTGGGGGGCGACGATCGCTGCAGGTTTGGTCAGCCCTAACCACGTCCTTGGTTTTTTGCCGCCAGCGCCGGCGTTGTTGGTCAGAGATTTGCGCATCGTCATGGTGGTTGGAACTGATTTGCAAGTAACAAGTGATTTACAATCGTACTGTACCTCCGTGCGGATGGATGGGTAAGGTAGGTAGGTAGGTAGGTAGGTAGGTAGGTAGGTGTCGTGAGGGTGGTTCGCATAATAGACCGCATGTATGTGCATCGTAGCCCTGCACTGCTCTGCTCTGCATTGAGATGACAAGCCTGGGGCTGGCTCCCACTTGCATCCGGCCGACACCCATCCATCGACTGTCACTGTCACTGCGGCCTGCCGACTTGCGAACCATGGACCAGATTGACACCACCTCAACACCTCTCTGCCACCCTCGGGTCTTTGGTCTTGGCGCACAGGCAATGGCATACTCCGTACAGATGACATACGACCGGTATTGTATCCGTAATCCGTAATCTGTACATAATGTAATCTGCAGGCAAGGTATCGTACAGTAGCACTAGCGGCGGCTCCCCTGCTCGCTTCGCTGCGTCGTCTTTGGCTGTTCCGAGCCAGGTTCAGGACAGGCCAAGCCAAGCCAGACCAGGTCAAGTTGGATCAGGTCAGGTCAGGCCAGGTCAGTTGGATCAGGTCAGGCCAGGTCAGTCAACCCGTCAATCAGTTGGTCAATCAGTCAATCAGTCAAACAGTCAAACAGTCAGTCAGTCAGTCAGTCTGGTCTGTGGGCTCGTCAGTAATTACTGCAAGTCACCCCAGGCCATGGGGACCAGGCCGAAAACAGGAACCGGCCAGACCAGCAGATGGCAGGATTCCCGGGACATGCCTAGATCCAGATTTTAGCGCAGACCGTTGACGCGCTGCTCCATCCACCCAGCCAGATCCATCTGCCGTCTCCATCTCCGTCTGCGGTCTCCGTCTGCGGTCTCCATCTGCGCTTTCGTCTCGTCTCGTCTCGTCTCGTCTCGACTCCAACTGCAGTCTTCTTCCTCATCTTTGCCTTCGTCTTCGTCTTCTTCTTCTCTTCCCACTCGTCAGCTTTCGCTTGTACATATACACACACAAACCAGCCAACCAGCCAACCAGCCAGCCATTACCCTTGCCCTTGCCCTCTCCCACCACCCTCTCCGGGATCCGAGCGGACAGTGGCAATCCACGCATCAACATCGCCGCGCTATTCGCAATCCACCCAATCCAGTCTGGTCCAGTCTGGTCCAGCCCAACCCAATCCGACTCCAGTCCAAGCCGAATTCAAGCCAAATCCACGACACGCAGGAACCGTAGTCAGCCATAAGCAACCACTTCCCCGCCACTCACATCCTGTCGCATCCTGTCGCACTTTGCTCTCATCAGCAGAAGCAGCAACAACAGGAAGAAGAAGAAGAAGAAAAAGTAGCACCAGCGGCACGAGAATCAGCACCTGCACCAGCACCAGTCATCGCGCCCAACCACGTCCACATCCACCCGACTCTCACTTCTCACTTCTCACATCATCCAGCGCACATCGCACATCGCCCATCGCCCATCGCCCATTGCCCATCGCACATCTCTGTCAGAATCTGCCACGAGGAGACGCCCGGCTTCCAGCTTCCAGCTCCCAGCTTCCAGCTGCTGTTCCTTGTCTCACCCGATTATCCTGAGTTGTCCTTGGCACTGCCCTGTCTCGGCCCCGTGTTTGCAGGCCATTTCCCGCCCCAGTCGGCTGCCGAAGCGTCAAACTAGCACAATACTGTACCTACCGCCTACTGTGCAGCCCAGGCGGACGAACCACCACAATCACCACCACATCCGTTTACAGTACAGTACTATTCCAGTCCCCTGCGAACACAAGAATCGCCGCCCGCCTGCGCAGGGTCCTCTCCCCCCCTCCTCTCTCTCCTGACCCCCCTCCAAAGAAATCAATCACGAGACGATCATCTTGCAAGTGACTGAGCCACCAGCATATCCTTATCCATATCCGTATATACACACAAATAGCTCCAGAGCCACGCCGACAGGGTTGTTGGTTTCCATCCCTTGGCTCCTCTTGGCTTCCCTTGCCGGCTTGTCGCCTTCTCTTACACAGCACACTGCGAAACAAGACCCGCCGAAAAAGCAAAACGAAGGATCCGCCACTTTCGTCCCTCCTCTTTTCCTCTCCCACAATGTTCACTCAAGCCGTCCTCGCACCGCCGGCGCCCGGCCCGCCTCCATCAGCGGCCTCAGCTTCTTCTCGCCCAAGCCGACTCCGTGGCCTCAGCCTCCTGCGTAACTATACTCAAAACCACATCTTGTCCCGCGACAGCCACAACCACCACGGCAGCAGCAACAACAGCAGCAGTAATAACGCCAGCAACAGCGGTTCCGCTACAGCCACTGGATCCGGAGCCGCCTCTCCCACCCGTCAGAACGTCGGTGCCAGTCTTAGCCGCTCCCTCAGCCACTCCCCAACCTTTCCAGGAGGCCCAGCGTCGCTGCAGAACAATCGTCTGACTCTCGTCAACTCCCACCCCATCGTTCCCACGAGTCCTCCCACGATCCCGGCCGTCGCAACAGCGGGAATAGCCGACATCACAGCGCCCTCTTCCGCCCCATCTGCTTCTGCTGCTGCCCTTGGCGCTCTGGCTGCCGAGCCGTCAGCATCAGGCCAGGGCCAGATTAACACCGCGACTGCCACCAGCGACCCCTCAGCAGATTCTGCCGGAGACACAGCCTCGGCCTCGGATCAGTCAGAAATGGCGAGAATTCGATCTGCCACCGCCAGCGACGCCGGCGCAGCCAACTCCGAGCTCACACCATCCATTCGCTTTTCTGCCTACTTCGATCCCCGCTCTACGCGCCCCTCCCTCACCTTTTCTCCAGTCTCCAGGACTCTGGCCACGAGCGACACGAGGATCCGTGTTGGTCGCTACTCGGAGCGTGATGGTCACGCCACAAATGTCGCCAACAACCAGCCGTCCTCCGCCCCGGTTGGTTTCAAGAGCAAAGTGGTCAGTCGCCGCCACTGCGAATTTTGGTGCGAAGATGGCAAGTGGTTCATCAAGGACGTCAAGAGTTCCTCTGGCACTTTTCTGAACCACATCCGCCTTAGCCCCCCCTCTCAGGAGAGCAAGGCGTTTCCCGTCAACGACGGCGACATTGTGCAGTTGGGAATCGACTTCAAGGGTGGCGAGGAGCAAATCTTTCGTTGCGTCAAAATGCGACTCGAGCTGAACCGCGGCTGGCAGAACAAGCTCAACTCGTTCAAGTAAGCACTCGGCCTTCCCACCCTTTCACTTCCGTCTTTTGCTCACCGTCCATAGCATGGCTGCCCACAAGCGATTGCAGAGCATGGCCACTAGCGGCACCTCCGGATCCAGCTCTCAAGACTGCTCGATATGCCTGGGTTCCATCGCCGTGAGTACTTGCAATACCCCCACAGCGACGTCGCTCTCATGCTAATTGCACCATAGCCATGCCAATCATTGTTCGTGGCACCATGTTCCCACACTTGGCACTTCAAGTGTGTGAGGTCGCTTCTCATGTCACCGCAATATCCCATTTTCATCTGTCCCAACTGCCGAGCCGGTGCCGATCTCGAGGCAGACGTCGACGAGCTTGCCGAGGAATGGAAGCAATTGAAGGGGGAGGAGGAGGCAGCCTTGGCCGAGGCCGATTCCGAACCTGAAGCTGTCGACCCCGTACCGTCGGCTGCAATGGATAAATCTAATCAGCACAGTCTCCGTGAAACCGATACCATGGACATGACAGTCAACGTCTCCCTGGACAGCCCGCCGCGGGATGAGCAAACCCATACCGTGTCATCGCCGCTGCCAATCAGGAGCTCAGCCTCCGGCGCTGGTCGTGTCAGCCTCTCGAGAGAAAGTCGCACCCCGTCACCTCCCGGCCTGACCAATGGAGCCGAAGGCCCCATTACCCCGAGAAACGATGCCGGCCCGTGGGTTTTTGATGGCAGTGCTGGGCGACGCCCCGAAATAGACCCGGCTTCAATGGCCAGTCTCAATGCCGCTGCCGACATGAACTCCGATACGCATGCACCTAGCGACACCAGCTCACGATGATGCCAACGAGCGCACTGGGAGAAATGAGGATACAAAAGGAATACTTTTTTTTGGGGGGGGAGTCGTATGGAGTATTGAGGCCGGTATCTACATCAGCATGGTGGGGGGAAATAATGCAGAAACTTTTGATATCATGGCGAGACTGACATGATCGGGTTCCCCTCCCCCCCTCCTTGTCTTTCTTTCTCTGGCATGGAAGGACAAATCTTTCAGCATAGGCGTTGGTGGAGTCTTTTGACATGGGATCATGAGGAATGCATGGTGCGGGAATGATTGTCCTAAGCCTGGCAACATGGATTTGTCTGCGATATCTTCTACATCGCGACACAGTGCACCCTACCATATACAGTATATACAATGCATATTCATTCTTGGTCTCTCACATCTCTATTATTGATGACATGCTGCTTTGCCTTGAACGTGGATATCTTGATGACTTCATGACGCCTGTACAGGAAGTTTCATGACAAGTAGATACAGCGACGGTAGATTGATAGACCAAAGCGGAATACACTAGAGGGCTGAATTGACGCAGAAGAAGGCGGCAAGACTTTCTTCATGGGTATTGTGGTATGTGAGAGAGGGAGCATCGGTGATCAATCATGGCTTTGTAGCCTTATGTCATCATGAGAGGACGAGCCGGCACCGAGATGATCCGGCCTTATCACCGACCAACCCGATGGCGCAGGCTCGCCGGGTGGCACTAAATTTCCGGGGCTAGGCCAAAGTCGCAAACTCGAACATTGAGGCCGTATTCAACTGCCTGCCAGCACTACGCATCTTCGGGCTCCCAGCTTGCACGAACATGCTCCGCCAATTCAGTGCACGACTTCCCTCGAGGGCCCGAGCCTCGTGCTCGCGGCTGCTGCCGCAGGGCGCAAAATCCTCGTTGCCGCGGCGGTCGATGGCGACGACGGTCAAGATTGACGGCATTCACAAGGTGCGTTTCCTTGCCTGCCGGCAGCGTTGCCGAGAGCTTGTGAGGCAACGACGACGACGACTGACCTGAGAGGCTGTGACAAACAGGAGCCCACTGAGCTGGACCAAGTCACGACGCTGTCCAACGGCCTTCGTGTGGCCTCCGAGGCCCTGCCCGGATCCTTCTCCGGCGTCGGCGTCTACATCGAAGGAGGCTCCCGGTTCGAGAACGAGTCACTCCGTGGCGTCTCGCACATCATGGACCGTCTAGCGTTCAAGTCGACGACGAAGCGGTCGGCCGACGACATGCTGGAGCAGGTGGAGGCGCTGGGGGGCAACATCCAGTGCGCGTCGTCGCGCGAGTCGATGATGTACCAGGCGGCCACGTTCAACAGCGCCGTGCCGGCGACGGTCGAGCTGCTGGCCGAGACGATCCGCAGCCCGCGCATCACCGACGACGAGGTGGCCGACCAGATTGAGACGGCGCGCTACGAGATCCGCGAGATCTGGAGCAAGCCCGAGCTCATCCTGCCCGAGCTCGTCCACACCGCCGCCTACAAGGACAACACGCTCGGCAACCCGCTGCTCTGCCCCGAGGAGCGCCTCGCCTGCATCGACCGCAACACCGTCCTGACGTACCGCGACGCCTTCTACCGCCCGGAGCGCATGGTCGTCGCCTTTGCCGGCACCGAGCACGCCGAGGCCGTCCGTCTGGCCGAGCAGTTCTTTGGCGACATGAAGAAGGGCGAGGATGCGCCCGCCCTCTCGCGGACCGGCTCCGAGACGAGCAGCGACGCCGGCGGCCTGTCCGAGGGCGACCAGAGCCCCTCCTCGTCCGCCGCCTCGTCCCCATCCTCCAACCCCTTCTACAAGCTCCCCTTCTTCAAGAACCGCTCCGGCTCGGGCTCCTCCTCCTCGGCGGCCGCCGGCCCCAGCACGCCCCCCTCGCTGCTCGACATCCAGCGCCCCTCTCACTACACGGGCGGCTTCCTCTCGCTGCCGCCGCAGCCTCCCTCGCTGAGCGCGCAGCCCAACTTTACGCACATCCACCTCGCCTTTGAGGGCCTCCCCGTGGCGTCCGACGACATCTACGCGCTCGCCACGCTGCAGACGCTGCTCGGCGGCGGCGGCTCCTTCTCGGCCGGCGGGCCCGGCAAGGGCATGTACTCGCGCCTCTACACAAACGTGCTCAACCAGTACGGCTGGGTCGAGTCGTGCATCGCCTTCAACCACTCCTACACCGACTCGGGCCTGTTTGGCATCTCGGCCTCGTGCCTCCCCGGCCGCACCGCCTCCATGATTGACGTCATGTGCCAGGAGCTGCGCTCCCTCACCACCACGACGGGCTACACGCGCCTCAACGACGTCGAGGTCGCCCGCGCCAAGAACCAGCTGCGCTCCAGCCTGCTCATGAACCTCGAGAGCCGCATGGTCGAGCTCGAGGATCTCGGCCGCTCCATCCAGGTCCACGGCCGCAAGATCCCCGTCCGTGACATGTGCCGCCGCATCGACAACCTCACCGTCGACGACCTGCGCCGCGTCGCCTCCACCATTGTCGGCGGCCGCGTCCGCAACCCCGGCGGCGGCAGCGGCGCCCCGACCGTCGTCCTCCAGGAGGCCCAGGCCTACGGCGTCAGCAGCCACACCATGACCTGGGACCAGATCCAGGACCGCATCGACGGCTGGAAGCTCGGCGCGCGTGCCTAGATGGCTATTGCTAGCCTCTCTACGCGGGCTAGCTCGCCCGCCAACCGAAACCCTTACTTTGAACAAAACCCCCTCAACGACCACGGCCTCTTCTTCTGCCTGGTTGCCCGCATTGGCATTTTTTCCCTGGATTCAGTTCGCATCTCCAACTCCCCCACCCCAAACCCCCTTTGTTACGAAACGGCGGTTGTATAGAGGAACTGCGAGGCAGCGCGGTGTATTATAGAGCTTGTGCTTGTGTAGCATATAGGTGGATCACATGGAACCTTGGGTACGGCGCAAGTCGTGTGCGTTTAAGAGAGCCAGCATGTACGACTAAGAAGCAAGCAACGACAGCAACGACATGGGGAACAACATGTCGGCGTTGCAAGTCATGTATTCTCAACTATCTCGAATGACCATGTATAAAAAATACAAAAAATGTAAAAGTAAAAAAAAAAAAAAGGCATCGCTCGTGTTGTGTCTGTCTACCTATCGTTATGCTGGAATGTCTGTCTTGAGAAAAATGAAAGTATAAAACTCCCGCTAGACTAACCCGCCCATGCGTTGGTAATAAGAACATCTTCTGTGATGTGGTTCGATATGTATGCTCGCGCATCCTCATTCTGTTCCACCGGCCCTGATGCACTGCCTGCCATAAAGGCACGCCCCCAATTCGCCATGTAATGAATTCAAATAATCGAGTTTAGTCGGTGTAGCTATCGCTGAGCTCATAGCATCGACCGTATAGCCTCAAGCCTGTACTTGACGTCCTTGAGCGCCTTGTTCGTTGGCTTCCAGTTCTCGAATTGATGGAGTAGCTCATCTGCCTCCTTGCTCAACTCAGTTTTCACAAACTTCTCCTCTAGTAAACCCCGCATGATCCACGGCAGAACATAAGGGTTCGAAGGGCCAAGAGGCTCACGTGGACCGATGGTGCAGGGAGGATTGGAGGTAGTTGCAGAAACGGTCTCGAGGGCATGCTCAACGGCGAGGTCGTAGATGGCCGCATCATAGTAAAGGCGCGAGTGACCGGCGCCCGAATAGAGAGACCCAGCGAGGGGAACCGAGAGCTCCCTAATGAGGCCGTGGTCTGGGACGCCGAGGTTGCGCAGTTTGAGGGCGAAGCCAACAAGGTGAGCGAGAAAGTCGGGAGCATGGACTCGGCCATCGATGAACACAGCACGGTAGATGTATGGGTGGTTTGCTGGTGAGTAGATGGCCGACTACGTATTGGTTGTAAGCCGCTGAAATCATTTTACAAGCGCAAGATGGGCTTGACAACTTACCTCCATAGGAACTAGCTGGTCATCGATACTCCCGATAAAGGTGATGCGCGCCCCATGATTGAGAACATGTTTGAGGGCAGTCTCGAACCGCCTTGAATTTTCACTTTCGGGGTTTCCAAAGTCCCATAGTTCGGCAGCCGAGCCCATAAGAAGCCCGGACTTGATGTCTGGGAACGGCCCCATCGATACTCCCGCCATGGCACAAACGCCAATCTTGGCATTGGTGATGATGCCAAGATCAATGAGCTTCTCCAGTAGCATGATGCTCACAGGAACGCCCTGCGAGTGGCACGCCATTACGATTAAGTCGGCGCTCCTAATGTGATCGATCCAGTTGAGCATCAGTTTCCACAAGTTCTCGACGCGGTCCTTGATTTTTCCATCCCCCTCGAGAGCGACCCTTTCAATCTCGCAATCTTCGCAGCCATGGGCATCAGCCCACCTTCGTATGGCATCGGAGCAGAGAGTCGCAAAGCGTAAAGATGTGCCCGTGGGTTGGCCAATCATGGGTCGAAGGTAAGAGGCGGGGAACAGGCCATGTACGCCAATAGCGATGGCTTTGCGAATCTTGGGAGGCTCTTTCACGCGGAAGACGTGGCCCGTGGGGCGTTGCGCTGTGCGAAGAAGAAGGCGTGTGACTTGCTGAACCATTGACGGGTTCTCCTTGAGCTGATACGTGTTGGAGAAGGATGGGAGCAGGAGGTTTGGTGGTTGCTTGGGCAAAGCCTCAGACTCGACAGGAGGTGGAACAATTTGGTCACTCTCTGTCGCTGCAGGCTTTATTGGATCCTGAGTGACTGCGTCAGTGTTGACGCGGCGACGCGATGATGTGGATGAAGATCGTGAAAGAGAATCAAGGTCCATCGAGGCTGGTCGCGTCCTCTTGGACTTGGACCACGTTAACTTCCTTGCTGGTGGCGAGGTCTCTTTGGTCTTGGCTGTGCTCTCTGTTTCCTTGTTAGACGGTTGTGAGACGTCAGACTCAACAACAGGTTCAGGATGAGCTTCTGATCCTTGACCAATAACCGCAATCTCCCCCGACTCGGGCTGAGGTGGCTTATCGTTATTCTTTGGCGAGTCCCTAGACCAGAACGCCCATGTCGAACCGGCTTTGGGTGCGGCCTCATCCTTCTTTGGTGTCACAGGTGTAGGATCTGGCGCATCGTCCATCGCGACATCTTCATCATTGCTCTCTTGAGGGGGAGGTTTAGCCGAATCGTCGGCTTGTTTCTTGGGATACACAGCACTATAGCCTGGATAACCCCAGAATCCAAACCATGAAGAAGTGGTTGTTGTGCTCTGGACAGTCTGCGGTGAGGGTAGCTCTATCGGTGGTTGGGCTGTAGCTGGAGCGGAATCTTCAGCAGCGGGCTCGGACGGATGGGCGGCGTCGGCGGTGCTAGGTTTCGTTTCATCCTCAGGCTTCGTCACTTCTGGAGAAGAATCAATATCATGTTGGACCGATGTGCCCGATGGCTCTAATATGGGGGCCTTGGACAACCAGCCAAGCCAGCCTGAAGAAGCGGTGGAGGGAGGAGGAAGAGTGGCATTAGTAGGGTGATTTCCAGTACTTGCGGTCGCGTCGCTTGCCGGTATCACGGGCATTGTGTGTGCTCTGGAAGGACCCATATCACTTTCTACGCGCCGGACCTCCTTCACTTCCTCTGTTTTGGTCGAAGCGGTGTTGGTCGCCTTGACGGACGGCTCGTCTAGGATAGGTGTGTTTGGCATGGATTTGGGCGCCTTCGACAATTTCGAAACAGGCTCGGTCGTAGAGTATAGACTGATCGTGTCATCGGCCTTCTTCGGGTCGTATCGACTTAGATCGGGGGCCTTTCTTGATCTGACTGTACCGCCAAGTATATTTTCCTTCGCTACTGATGTCGATGCCGAGGCTTTGTTTGGCGTTTTCCGCCAAGGGCCATACCAGCTCTTCGCCTTGCGCAGCTGTTATACGCCACTGCTGTCAGTTTGACTGAACTCGATAATTCATTCATAGTATAGATGAAGATGCCCTACCTCCTTGGGAATGTCTGCTCCAGCTGCCGTGGGGATAGCTTCTTTCTCGGGTTGCGAGGCTGGCATTTGGCCCTTGTCGCCATGGGTTCCATTCTGGACATGTGACGTAGTTGACGCGCTCTGTTGAGACGAGCTGCCGATGGCAGGCTTGGTCGAGTTTGCTTCCGCCGGGCTAGGGCGATGCCTTTTTCGGGGAAGCATGGTGAACATGGCTTGGAAGGAAGGCCATCAGAGGGTGCAGTGCAAGGCTAGAGGTCAAAGGGCCATTTGATGGTTATCACGAAGTGCATGTGTTAATCGTCGTCATGCCTACAGACAGTTAAAGCTGCTGTCCCTGCCCTCTAAGCTCAGGTATCTTATCGACAATCACCGCTGAGTGGGTACCGGTTGAAGGGTAAAAGGTACATAGTTGTGTCCCGTGGTCAACCATGTAGATCGGAACCGGGAGAACGTTCCGCCTAGCCATTCATGTTATGTAGGTACTCAGGTACCTGCGGGTACCCATCTGCACCCCGTTGCCTATCAGCTTATCGGACGTCCCGCCATTGTCAAGAAAAAAATTCCCAGCCCATTGCTCTAGAGGCTCGAATCGCACTTTCAGAGACCAAGACGAGCAGTACCGACAACAGCACCAAGCCGTTGTTGCGCACCACTCGCAATCGCAATCGCCATGAGCAACCTTAAGAGAAAGGATGCCCCCGGCGACCATCCTCCTGCGAAATCAGCAAAGAACACCAAGGAAGGCCGGCCGTCCAAGAAGGACGCTTCCACCAAGGATGTAAAATCCAAGAAGAGCTCGGGCGACGCTCCTGAAAATGGTCCTGTCGTGTCGCTTCTCAAGGATGATGAGCCATTGTTCCCTCGAGGCGGCGGCAGTGTGCTCACGCCCTTGGAACAGAAGCAGATCCAGCTAGAGGCCAAGGCCGATGCCCTACGAGATGAGGAGTTCAACACCGACGGCAAGGCGCTCGCGAAGAAGAAGCGCAAGTCTGCCTTGAAGGGCGACAAGGGCGACAAGAAGCCCAAGGACAAGGAAGACGCAATTAGAGTCGAGAGTCTCAGCTTCAAGGTCAGCTAGGCTAGTCTGCATATAGCGAGATCCCGCCCAACTAACATTGCTTATAGACACTGGTCAAGGGCTCCCTAGTACTTGGACAGGTTTCGAAGATCAACAACCTCGATATTGAAGTCGCACTCCCCAACAACCTTATTGGTCACGTATCCGCCGTTGCCGTCTCAGAACAGCTCACTGCGCTGCTGCAGGACAAGGCGGTCGACAAGGACGAAGACAAGGACGACGATGACGAGTCGTCCGACGACAGCGACGTCGACCTCAAATCTCTCTTTGCCATTGGCCAGTACCTCCGTGTATATGTGCTCTCGACCCTGGACGAATCTGGCGCGGGCAAGAGCAAGCGACGTATCGAGCTATCCCTGCGCCCAGCTGAGGCCAACATAGGCCTTGAGACGGATGATGTCGTCCCCAACACTACTGTCATGGCTTCCGTTATTAGTGTGGAGGATCGCGGATTTGTGATGGACTTAGGCATCTCCAAGCTCGGTGCTTTCCTCCCGAGGAGCGAAGTTGATCCGAGCATTGAAGAGCAGAGACTGCAGACAGGAGCCGTTTTCCTTTGCCAAGCCACCTCAAAGGGTACCAAGGGCAAGATCGTCCAGCTCTCACTCAACAAGACTAAGCTTGGCAACAGCAAGGCTGTCCCAGCGGATGCGACTACTATTCAGACCTTCCTGCCAGGTACTATGGTGGATGTCTTGGTGACCAACACCGACCGCAGAGGCCTGGCCGGAAAGGTCATGGGCCACCTCGACGTGACGGCTGACATTATTCACTCTGGCGTTGGTCCTGCAGGCGTCAGTCTCGACTCTACATACAAGATTGGCTCAAGGGTCAAGGCACGAGTAATTTGCAACTTCCCGTCCGCCAAGGAGCCCAAGCTGGGAATATCACTGCTCCCCCACATCACTTCCTTGAACAAGAAGCGACCTACAAAGGGCACCGATACCAAGAAACTTCCCACCGACGTTCTGCCTATTGCATCGATCGTGGAGAAGTGCACTGTTCGCCATGTCGAGGCGGATATTGGTCTCTTTGTCGACGTTGGAATGCCAGGCCTCAGCGGTTTCGTGCACATTTCTCGAGTCAAGGATGGCAAGGTCGATGCTCTCTACGAGACCAGCGGCCCTTACCAGGTTGATTCAGTCCACAAGGGTCGAGTTATTGGCTACAATGAGATGGACGGCCTGTTCCAGCTCTCGTTCGAGCAGACCGTACTGGAGCAGCAGTATCTGCGGCTCGAGGACGTTCCCGTGGGTGCCATCGTTACTTGCAGCATCGAGAAGGTGGTTGTTGGGGGTGAAGGTGTCAGCGGACTGATTGTCAAGGTTGCTGAAGGCATCACCGGATTCGTTCCTGACCTGCATCTATCAGACGTTCGTCTCCAGCACCCTGAGAAGAAGTTCCGCGAAGGCATGAAGGTCAAGGCTAGAGTGCTCTCAACAAACATCTACAAGAAGCAGATGCGCCTCACTCTAAAGAAGACCATTGTCAATTCCGAGGCCCCAGTTGTCAAGTCTTACGGTGAGGTCAGCGTGGGCATGCAGGTCCCCGGAACTATCATCAAGATCCAGTCGTCTGGCGCCTTCATCCAGTTCTTCGGTTCTCTAAGAGGCTACCTCCCCATCTCCGAGATGAGCGAGGCCTACATCCGAGACCCGAATGAGCACTTCCGAGTTGGCCAGGTTGTCAGCGTTCACGTTCTGGACGTTGACCCCGAGTTGCGAAGACTGGTTGTCTCTTGTAAGGACCCCTCGGCATTTGGTCTTGATAAGCAGAATGCGCTCAAGACCTTGAAACTTGGCGATGTCGTTTCTGCAAAGGTGACGCAGAAGACCGAGGACCAGGTGTTTGTGGAGTTGGCTGATAACCAGCTCAAGGCTATCCTGCCTGTTGGTCATCTTACCGACAAGTCGGCCTCCAAGAACCAGTATGCCTGGAAGCGTATTGCTGTTGGCCAAACCCTCTCCAACTTGGTGGTTATTGACAAGAACGAGAACCGTCGCGCCGTCATTCTTTCTCAAAAGCCGAGCCTCGTGGCTGCATCGAAGAGCAACTCTCTGCTGAGCCGCTTTGAGGATGCCAAGGAGGGCAAGGTGGTTGCTGGCTTTGTCCGAAACATCACACTGACTGCTGTTTTCGTTCAATTCGCCGGAGGTCTCAACGCCCTGCTGCCTCGGTCTCGTCTCCCCACGGATGTCCAAGCTCAACCCAACTTTGGCATGCAAAAGTATCAGTCGATCGAGGTCAAGATCGTCTCCCGCATTTCCGACTTGCGCCGCATCCTGGTTGCCCCGGCTGATGCCGAGGAGGAGGAACACAAGCCCAAGAAAACAAATGATGTCTCCGAGAAGCCGGCGCCTTCTGACAACCTGGCAGTCGGCAGCATTGTCAAGGCCCGTGTCACCTCAATCAAGGATACTCAGCTCAACGTTCAACTTGTCGACACCCAGACCCAGGGACGAATCGACGTCTCTCAGATTTTCGACGCTTGGGAGGAAATCGGCGACGCAAAGGACCCCCTCGAGAAGTTTCACAAGAAGCAGGTCGTCCGGGCACGCGTTATGGGTGTTCACGATGCCAAGGACCATCGCTTCCTACCCTTCTCTCACCGCTCAGCGCACTCGGTACTGGAGTTGACCACGAAGCAGAGCGACTTCAAGGCGGAAACCCTTAAGCCCCTGACGTTTGATCAGCTCAAGGTTGGCGATACCCACATTGCATTTGTCAACAACTCGAGCCCTCAGTACCTCTGGGTCAACCTGTCTCCATCCGTTCGCGGCCGGATCTCCGCCATGGAGGCTTCGGACGATCTCTCTCAACTCAACGATCTCGAGTCCAACTTCCCTGTTGGCTCTGCTCTCAAGGTGAGGGTAACGGCTGTGGATGCTCGCAACAACCGGCTGGACCTTTCCGCGCGCACTTCAAACGCGTCCGAAGCTGTCAACTGGGGCGCACTGAAGCAGAACATGGTCCTTCCTGGCCGTGTCACCAAGGTCAACGAGCGCCAGGTCCTCGTCAAGCTCAGTGAACAAGTTGCCGGTCCCGTGTTCCTCCCCGACCTTGTCGATAACTTTGACGACGTCAACACCATGAACTACAAGAAGAACGACATTGTACGAGTCTCGATTGTTGACCTGGACAAGAGCAACAAGCGAGTCAGACTCTCTACTAGACCCTCTAGAATCATGAGCTCCACTCTTCCCGTCCAGGATAAGGAGATTAGCGATGTGTCGCAAGTCAAGCCTGGAGATGTCGTTCGAGGTTTTGTCAAAAATGTAGCCGACAAGGGACTTTTCATCCTCTTGGGCGGCCAAGTCACCGCTCACGTCAAGATCTCAAACTTGTCCGATAGATTCCTGAAGAACTGGAAAGATGAGTTCCAGATTGACCAGCTCGTCAAGGGCAGAGTGATTGCGGTTGACGAGGCTACCCGCCACGTTGAGATGAGTCTGAAGGCTTCCATTGTCAACGAAGACTACACTCCCCTCATGACCTTCAAGGACATCAAGCCCGGACAGATTGTGACTGGCAAGGTGCGGAAGGTTGAGGAGTTTGGTGCCTTTATTCTTGTGGATGACTCCTCCAATGTCAGTGGCTTGTGCCACCGCTCTCAGATGGCTGAGAAACCTGTCCAGGATGCGACTAAACTCTACAAGGAGGGCGATGTTGTCAAGGCCAAGGTTCTCGACGTTGACGTTGAGAAGCGACGTGTCACCTTTGGCCTAAAGCCTTCGTTCTTCGAGGATGAGGACACTGACATGGACTCTGACTCTGAGCAAGGCGCTGCTCTTGAAGACGACAGTGACGAGGATGTCGAGATGGATGAGGGTGGTGCTATACTGCAGATTCTCGGCACAGATAATGCTGCTGATTCGGACGAGGACGACGAAGATGACGAGGAGGATGATGAGGAGGACGAGGAGGGCGAGGACGATGACGAAGACTCGGACACGGAAGTCAAGCCGACCAAGACAAACGGTCTTGGTGCGGGCAAGAAGTCTGATTGGGCCGCAGACCCCTTTGACGACTCGGAATCGGAAGCTGAAGATAAGCCAGAGGGTGGAGACAAGGACAAGAAGAAGAAGAAGCAGAGCAAGTCTGGCATCCAGGTCGACAAGACGGCTGAGCTGGATGTGAATGGCCCTCAGACTGCGAGCGACTACGAGCGACTCCTCCTAGGTCAGCCCGACTCGTCGGAGCTCTGGATTGCCTACATGGCTTTCCAGATGCAGGTGAGCGAGCTTTCCAAGGCGCGCGAGACTGCGGAGCGTGCCATCAAGTCCATCAACATTCGGGAGGAGACGGAGAAGCTCAACGTTTGGGTCGCCTACCTCAACTTGGAGGTGGCGTATGGAAGCAAGACGACCGTGGACGAAGTCTTCAAGCGAGCCTGCCAGCACAACGACGCGCAGGAGGTCTACGAGCGATTAGCGAGCATCTACATCCAGTCGGAGAAGCTCAAGGTAAGAAGGCCCACAAGTCACATCTACAAGAAAATACGTTGCTAACTAGAAGCAGGCTGCCGACGATCTCTTCGAGGCCATGGTCAAGAAGTTTGGTGCCAAGTCCCCCAGCGTCTGGCTCAACTACGCACACTTCTTGCACGTCACCCGAAACGACCCGGCGCGCGCTCGCGCTCTTCTGCCTCGGGCGACGCAGCAACTGGACAAGCAGCACAGCCAGAACCTCGTGAGCCGATTCGCGGCGCTCGAGTTCCGGTCCCCCAACGGCGAGGCGGAGCGCGGCAGGACCATGTTTGAGGGCCTACTGGCAGCGTGGCCGAAGAAGGGCGACCTGTGGAGCCAGCTGCTGGATCTCGAGATTGGCATCGCCGGGGCCGATTCGGACGCCACGGCGGTCCGGGACGTGTTTGAGCGCCGGACGAGGGTCAAGGGCCTGAAGCCGCAGCAGGCGGAGAAGTGGTTCAGGAGATGGGCCGCGTGGGAGGAGAAGCTGGACCCCAAGGGCAAGGACAAGGTCATGGCAAAGGCGCAGGACTGGGCGGCTGCCTTCAAGACGCGAAAGGAGACGGAGGCGGCCGCGCAGGACGAGGAGATGGACGAGTAGGCGCCCGTCGGGTCGGCACCGGCACCGGCACCGGCATGTACATATTGATACCATACAGAAGAGGCATTCAAAAGTTGTCAGGATTTCCAACCACAAGTTTATTTCGCGCAACCTGCTGCTGGCTGAGACGGGCTGACAGTCTAGACTGGAGATGGCGGCAACCTGTGACATGTCAGTGCAGCAGCCGGCATTGACCCTGGCAACCAGGCGATACTGCATACATAATAGGTACTGTACATAGTATGTTTGGTACTAGGGGACGGCAAGGCGGACTAGCTTGCATATCGTGTTTGGAGAGGCCCAAGAGTCCCTACTAATACTGTATGAAATCCGTACTCAGCTGGAAACGAGCACGTTGTTACAGAGCAACCAGCATCGAGTGAGTCGTTGAGTCAGGCCAGACTCGCACTTAAAAGGATAGGTCTGCTCCGGGACAGCACAAAGTAATTACAGCACGAATACGTACGGGTAGAAAGTGCGTGATTGAGATCGAATGCTCCATCATCTTCTCCGACCTCTCTCCACGTTACGTCAATGAGTTCAAGACAGCGGGTACTGACAACAATAATTGCTTTGCTGCCCAAGCGGCCGAGCTTTGACTCTGCAATGCATTGGCCAAGATACTGAGTTGGACTTGTGGGTTTCACGACTGAAGCTATCCATGGTAATAACAGCAGCTTGATCCATAGTCGGAGCTGGCTAGGGTTGAGACTGACTAGTTGCCGCTGCGCTTTGCACAGCAACTACAGACTACAGACTACAAACTACAGACTAAATTACAGACTGCTTGATAACTGCAGACAGAGCCGCCAGAGTCTTTGCCAATCGTTGAGGAATTGGGGCATCCGAACCACCCGATAGTAGCCTGCAGCAGGGATATATGCCGACTAAACATTGGGTCCGAGCAGGGATCCCCCATTCCCAACGCCCAAGCTGAGCCTCGAGAACACGAGCTGATCGACAGCCTGCGGCGCCACTCCGATGACGAGAATGTCCCCCCCCATGACTGCTTGGCTCCTTGGCTCTCAAGGCTCTCTCTCTCTTCCTAATTTCTACGTACTGAGGCTGCCAGCCTATTCGTCACTTGCCATGCATAGGAGTGTTTCTCCCCGTCTCTTCATGCCGGCCCCGGGGTCGAGTTGACTCGGAGATCGGCAGCGCTAAGCCGGCTCGCAGGCGTTGGAGCTGGCGGTGGGACAGTCCATACGAGCATGACGACACAATGAGAGTTGACAAGGCTCCTGAGGGTCCTGACTCAATGGAGAAGTGATGGGCAAATGGGCGAGGAGTGTGTGGAGTAGTCCTACTACTGTAATCTGTATGTACATACTGTTGCAATCTGGATGTCGTAGGTACGGAGAGTAAACGGGCTCTATCTCGGGACGGCAACATATAAGGCACGTCCCTCCCCATCACCAGATGGCTGCATCATCCACATCCCAACTCATCTCTCACCAACACTCATAACCCTCTTTCCCACTCTTACTCCTTACTCTCACTCTCAACACCGTCACCATGCGCTTCTCCCTCGCCGCCGCCACTGCCGCTCTCGCCGGCCTCGCCCAGGGCCGCATCATCGGCCTCTCCGTCCCCGAGACCGTCAAGCCCGGCGAGTCTGTCGAGGTCATCATCCAGCGCGAAAACTACATCCAGGCCGTCTACGACGTTGCCGTTGCCTTTGGCGCCACCGCCGGCAAGGGATACCCCGGAACCCTCGGCGAGGTTGCCGGCTCCTTCTACCTGGGTCCCGGTAAGTCTCAACAACTCCCAACTCCCAACTCCCACCGCTCTTCTGGAGAGAGCGCGGATACTAACAGGCCATGGCACAGTTGACTCCAACGACGTCGCTCCCCTGCCCAAGCGCATCCTCATCCCCAAGGGCATTGCCAAGGGCGAGGGTCTCATCACCGCCAGCGTCTTCAGCCTCTACGGCAAGTCTACGACGCCTACGCTGCAGGACTTCAACGTCACCGTCACTTTCGGTGACAAGACCAGCACCAAGCACAAGAAGGTTACCATCTACGACAACTAAGGTGGTGCAGCATCCTGAAGACCGTGTTCGTCCGCGGTGGAACTAATACTGTATACGACTTATGTTAAAGAGCCCAAGAGGTTGCAGTCCATAGCATGCACTAGACCATGAAGAAGCGCGTTTCGTTTCTTGTTAATAGAAGACTTTCCAAGCCCCTATTTGAAAATGGTGAATTGATCCAACTTGCTAAACATTCTGTGCTCGTTTGATCATATGTAAAATCAAATGTTCATGCGTCATGGGCTCAATAAGCCTAGCATCGTATATACATAGTGGCACGCTCTCGTCAACACGACAGCGACATCCACTCCTCATCATTTCGTGAAACACACCGCATATGGAGAATCGGTGCAAATGCATTCAATTATGCAGGGTATCATCTAATCTACTGTATATCTCTAGTCCCCACTCCCACTCATTATGCTCATTTGACCTTGCGATTCATGACCTTCATCCCAATCGCGCTCCCCCAAACACTTTCACTGACCCTGGCAGGAATCTTTCTCCCTCGCAACCGCTGGTCAATCAGCCACATGCCGACGACAAACTCCTGACGGCCCAGCATTCCCTGCCCCTTGCGGTCGACAAGATCCCAGACCTCGGCGAGCTCGTCCTCGGGGAGGCGGGAGCGCCTCCATAGCTCGCGGACGACAACGTTGACCACCAACTCGGAGGCTTCTGCGCCGTTCGTGGCGGCACCGGGAAGTTCGAGGAGCAGTCCGCGGTTGGAAGCCCAGACGGCCTCGTATCGCTTCCGCTCTCGTGGCGTAATCTCGTCGCGCCACTTGCGGCGCGCTCCTTCGTGGTGCGCGTGCTTGCCCTTACGAAGCTTGCGAAGGTGGTGCTTCTTGTTGTGGCGATCCGACTCATCATCTGACAGTTTGGGCGGCTGGCGCAGTGTCTGGTGTAGACGCGGGGACCTGTGCCGCGGTGTCGGCGTCGTGAAGCTTCCCCCTGTGTTGTGGGGAGTCAGGCGCGCAGATGCAAGTGAGCTGGCCATGATGGCGTTGGTGAGAGACTCGAGCGGCAAGCTGCTCGTGGATGACGAGTACTTGGAGCGGTATATCCGGGTGTCGCGTGAGGGTGAAGGCGATATGCTCAGTGAAGCAGCTGGCTTGTTGCGTGGAGGTGGCAGGCGGGGCGGGGAAGGGTAACGATCAACAGACGGGGCCGACGACGCAGAGACAAAGGTATCGTCAGAAGAGGCGCTTACTCGTCGTTGCGCCTCCCTTCCAGCCGAGCCTCTAGGTGGGGGCGGTATTGGCCTCGGTTTGATATCCCTGGGTGCAGCACGCGCTGGCTCTTCTTGAACTGGCGCAATTGGCTTAGGCCTAGGCGCAGGCCCAGGTTCAACAGCCGTGAGTCTTTGTAGATGCTCTTGTTTGATCGGTTGCTTCTCTGGGTTTGGCTTCGTTCCAATAGGTCGGGGTTCTACAATACGGACTTGATCGGGCGGTGGTATCTTCGGTACAGGTTTGGGGTTGGGTCTGGGTTTAGGCGTCGTATCTTTAGCTTCTGCGATATGTGTAGCATCATGATCAGGCGTTCTTGGTCGTGGGTTTGGGGTGACACTCCGGACTTGTGTCTGAGCCGGCTGTCTTGGGTTGGCCCTGATGGTGCCCCGGGGCTGTGGCGGTGTCGGCGGACGGTTCGGTCTCGGTAGATCGGGGGATGGAGGGATCTGGCGGGAAACAAAACGAGGAGGCGACTGCGGCTGCATCACCGGCTGTGCGAGCTTCACGGGCTTGGGTGAGAACGCCTTCGGGGCGGGATACTTGGTCGCGGTCAGAACCGGACTCAACGGCGCAGGCTTCGGTTTCGGCTTTGGCTTCGGCTTCGGCTTGACAGTGGGGGTCCTGTCAAGCGAGTCGCGTGTGATTGAGACATTGCCGACCGAATCTCGGGACCTATCGGCAGAGCGTATTGGAGACCGGACTGGCGACCTCCGGGGTGGCGTCCGCTTGGATGGATCTCCGACACGGGCCTGTTCGAACATGGAGATGAGAGAGCCCGTGGGAGCCAGGGGCCCCGAGTCCACCACATCGCTGCCACTTGTCGAGCTCACATCGCCGATGCTACCGTGATCTCGGGGCGTCCGCGCTTTGGGACTCGGGCTGGTGCTCCTACTAGCAGCGAGCGTAGCAGCGATGAAGCTGGCGCTCTTGGGATCGATGTGTCCGGCGTGTCCGGCGTGCCCGATGTGTCCGACGTGCCCGGTAGGATGCAGCTGTCCCGCGCCGGGAGACGGCGCCCCAAAGTGATGCGACCTGATGGCCTGGATGTAGCTGCTGTTGCTACTGCTGTGCTCGGCGTCGGCTGCCACGCTTCCCACCACGCTTCCTCCCGTGCTGTGAGCGCTCAGCGGCGGCTTGGCCGGACTGCGAGACCTGCTCGCTGACGTCGTGGCTGCCGACAGGGCGCCATTGTCCCCTTTCTTTGGCGGGGGCGCGGGAGTCTTCTTCTGAAAGGCAAGAGATGCGCCTCGAAGCGCTGTGGCAGCGGCGGCGGCGTCGGACGAGGTCCTGCTGCGTGGAGCGGCGGGATTCATCGCCAGCAGGTGGTGAGCGACGAGGACGACATTGGACGGGACGAGAGGCCGCTGGCGAGTGAGGGAACAGGTTGATATGATATGCTAGGGTATATAGGACGGAAGACGAATGGTTACTGAAGACAAGTCAATACAGACAGCAGATGAGGAGGAGGATGACAAGACAAAGCACGGCTGTGGCTGGGCTGCAGGAAGACGAGGAACTGGACGGCGATGGATGGAGAAGTGCAGTTGGTGGTGTTTGTAGGATGCGGGATGACGGCTTGTCTTGGTTTCCCAGCTGAAAGCTTCCATGCGGACGAACTGGAACTATGGAGGAGACCTCTAGCGAACCCGGTACTTGGGTCGGTACCTTGGGTACCTCTTGTGGGTGAGGAACCGTATGTGCTCACCTGCTGTGATCTGTACCTCAGGTACCTACTGTAGGTAATTTGTATGGAGTACAGTGCCTGCTTGCCTGCCAGCCCCCCCCCCCCGGCTTCAGGGGCTGCTCCAGCCTCCAGCGGTCATAAATGAGCCAGGAGGGCCGCTATTCCCCGCCAGCTCCACTAGCTTCCAGGGCAGCAGGGGACCTGCAGGCCCTCGAGCGACGCTAAAATGCGCCCAAGCCTTCCCAGCTCCACGAGGTGCCCAAATGCCCCAAGTTAGTCCCATGGAAGCTACAGTAGGTACCCCAGCCGCCTAAATCACGAGTTCAAGCTCTCGATGGAACAACAAATGGGGGGGCACCAGCTGACTGACTGCGCCAGGCGATCATCAGTCATTTTGGTTGTTCATGAGCTTCGAAAAATGCAAGTCGAGCATGGGCAATGTATTCAATCAGACACATGACTGTTGACTTGATACCCGTAATGGGGTCAGACCTACTAACTCATAGCATCTGCCGAAACCCTTTTTCACTCCACGATTTGGAAACCACAACCTTCCATTGAAATCACCACCCTTCTATTTCTTCATCACTCATGATATATCAAGTACACCTGAAAACAACTGAAAACAGGCAGCCTACACGCCAAGCTCGCCGGCTTATTTCTTTCCCGAGTCCTCCTTCAGAGACACAATTCGGTTCAGCACAAACTTGTCATCAGTGCTATCCGAGTCCACGGCCTACATCAACGTTAGCTTTGTTTCAATCTGGCCCGTACCATTTGATCACTTACAAAGTAGCCCACCCGCAGAGCCTGGAATCGGACACTCTCCGGCCCACTCTCACCACTCTCCTCGCCCGCCGTAACGGGCCATGGAGCGCGCTGGCGCACCTCGTTGAAGCCCTCCTCAATCAGCGCCTCTGGGTAGATGGTCTCGCTGTTGGGGTTGACGTCGTTGAGGAAGCCACCCTCGGCGGCCTTGGGGTCATCCGACAGGAAGAGCGGGCTATGCACCCGCACCTCGAGCTTGATGGAGTTATCCGGCACCCACTGGATGTACGTCTTGGGCTTGGACTCCTTGTCGAATACAGCCTTGATCTCGGTAACCTTGCCTGTCGCCTCATCCTTGGTAAAGGACGTGGCCTTGATGGGGTACGGGGCCTGGAGAAGGCCGACGGCCTTTCCGGGAGCTAGGCGGAAGTAGCCCTTCTCGTCAACCTCACGGAAGTCGGAACGGTCAATAAACACCTTCTTGGTCAGGCGAACCTTGTGGTTGCCAAACTTGGGGTCCTTGGGCGAGAACGGGACATCGAGCTCCTGGGTTTCCTCGAGGTCTTCGATTATGACAGCGACTGGATCCAGGACGAGGCTGAGGCGGGGCACGGTGGCCTCGAGGTATCGTCGAACCGTCTGCTCAAAGCGAGCAATCTGGATCGTCGTCTTGGCCGTAGTGACACCGAGCTCGTTGACAAAGGCCAGGAGAGCACCAGGCGGGATACCTCGGCGCTTGATGGCAATCAGAGTGTACAGGCGGGGGTCGTCCCAAGATCGCACAATCTTCTCCTCGACAAGCTTCTTGAGAATTCTCTTGCTCATGACCGTTCCGCTCATGTTGAGGCGACCTGACAGTCAGGCAACAATTAGTGGGGGTGTTCTTTACGTGTGCAATCTGCAAGACCAGACGACGTGTGGCCAGGAGGTGGCTCAGGAGCCAAGAATTCTCTGGACTTACCAAACTCGCGCTGCATAGGCTCGTACACCTCGAGCGACTTGTTGAGCCACTCGTAGCTCTCTCTGGACAGAATGAACTCGGTAGTGCAGAGACTGTGGGTGACGCCCTCGAAGCTGTCACAAAGACAGTGGGTGAAGTCGTACGTGGGGAAAATCTTCCACTCGGGAGCTCGCACGTGCTGCTTCTTTCCCTTGGGTATCCGGTAAGCCGCAAGATCCCACATCTGGGGGTTTCCGCTCTCAATGTCCTGCTTCATGCGTAGAAAGGCCGTCATGGGCTCGTATTTGCCGTCGTGCATGTCCGTGAACTTGGTCAGGTTCGTCTCAACATCCTGTTCGGCATGCTCGCAGCGAAACCGGGGGCCCTCCTTGCCATCCTTGCCTCCGCGCTGGAGCTTGATCTGGGCCTCGTTGCAGTGGCAGACGTAGGCCTTGCCCTTCTTGATGAGCTCCTGGGCGAGTTCGTAGAGCTTCTGGAAGTTGTCGCTCGAGTAGGTGATGGCGCTCGGGGTGAAGCCAAGCCACTTGATGATCTTGAGGATCCACTCAAAGTATACCTCCTCTTCCTCGTCCGGGTTCGTATCGTCGAATCTAACGCGTGGTCAGTCCTAAGCGCCTTTCTTCCAACTGGATCTTTGTTGTACCTAAGAATCTGTCTGCCAGTCAGCGCATCAATCACAAGCATGGGAAGGACCCTGGGAACCTTACAGTCTTGCCGCCGTGATACCTGGCAAAACCAAAGTCAATGGCGATGGCCTTGGCGTGACCCAGGTGCAGATAACCGTTGGGCTCGGGAGGGAATCGAGTCACGACGGGCTTCACAGGTCGCTCCTTGTAGACATCGGCGAGGAAGCCCTGCTTGAACATGGCATCCGGGTCGAGGTGCGTCGGCTCGGGCGCCTTGGGCTTCGGCGCGGGCGCGGCCGGGCCAGCCTTCTCCCGCTGCTCGGCCGCCTCCTTGGAGCGAGCCTGGCTGGCGACTTTGCGAGCTCGCTTCTGGGTACGCTTCTTGAGCTCGTTCCTCGACACCATCTCGCCGGTGACATCGTCGAGCACCAGCTTGGTCGTGGCCTCGGCCACCTCAGCGACTGGGTCCGACATGATCTCAGCCGTTTCGTAGGGTTTTTGCGCGGGAAGAGAGGAGGGGCGTTGCTGGTGGTTTCGAGATTCGTTGATCTTTGTATGGTGGGGTATTTTGAAGATTGTCAGTTCGTGGTGGGGAGACGGAGGCTCAAAGACAACTCGATGGTGGGGTGAAGTGATGGCGGGGTGCTGAGTCATTCAAGCTCGCTCGGCGTTGACTCACAACTTCAACACCATCAAGTCCTTGGGGAATGCGACTATATGGGTATGAAACTATCCCCCTAGGTATCAACACTGTTTTTAGACCTTTTAGAGTAACAATCCTAAGCGGGCCACTTGGGGATTGTCGAGAGTTGTTTCACTCACAGAGGCAAAGGTGGTTGGTGTACTACCCTATGTATGTGGTGAACAAACTTCTACAACGCCAACAACTCAATACCTACCTGCCTGAGTGCCACCCACACCCATGTATACATGTAAAAGTGGAATGCGCTTTCAGAGTTACGCCACTTGTTTCCTTTACTTTCAGCGACTTGACTAGGCAAAAGACATGAATTCAAGTCGTTTGTCATCCTGTGGGTTAAAATACCATGTTAGTGGACATGCTTCGGGATGAGATGACCAATAAAGCGAGTTACTATCTACCTAGGTAGGTATGCAACATATCGCTGATACCCACGTTCTGCATCGAAACCCCCAGGTTGATGGACAGAAATAACCAAGATAACCATGCGTTGCCGATGGAAAGCGCGTCCGCCCGACAGAATCCGACAAGAATCCGACAAGAGTTTCAGGGTCACTATCACCAGCCCCACCAAACCAGTAAACTTGTCGTTGGAAGGCGGCACGAGCAAACCTCGGGAGTGAAAATTTCCCCTTTGGTCCTTGTATTTATTCTCATACCGCAGGCCGAGAGATGCAAATGTCACAAGTTTTTATCTAACAGGTTTGTGCTACCAATTGGTCTAAGACAATGACTGCGACCACCACCGCCGTCGAACTCCGCGAGGGTCCGGCGCCGACTTCCGCCCGGACTGCACACACCTCCGCATCCCGGCGCCGAGAATCCACCGACGAGGTCCTGAAGGCGTCCCGGCTCGCCGACGAAACCGTCCCAGACGGCGGCTACGGCTGGGTCGTCGTGCTGGGCGGCGGCGTCATTCTATGGTGGGCCGTCGGCACCACGTATGCTTGGGGCGTGATGCAGACGGCACTTGTCAAAGACGGACTGTCCACGCCGGCCGTGCTCTCTTTTATCGGTTCGCTGGATGCGGCGCTCATGTCGGTCCTGGCCATTGTCAATTCGAGGCTGATGCAGAAAATTGGAATGCGATGCACTGTTGTCTCGGGCGTTGTCGTCATGGGCGGGAGTGAAATTCTGAGCTCCTTTGCGGTCAAGAATATCGGAGCTCTCTTCTTCACGTCTGGTGTCCTCATGGGCACAGGAGTCAGGTAAGTACACCTTAGAAGATGCCGCTCATCAAACCCAAGCCATTGGTCCACTAACCCGAGCGTAGTCTCTGTTCGGTGGTAGGTTTTCAAAGATTGGCATATCTTCACGGATTCAAGAAGCTGACTGGGTCTCGACAGGTTGTCTTCGCCGTGATTCCGCAGTGGTTTTCCACCAAGCGCGGTCTGGCAAATGGACTCATGTTTGCAGGCTCCGGCTTTGGGGGAGCGACCATTAGCTTTGCTGTTGATGCCCTCATCCAGCGATTTAACACAGCCTGGACATATCGCATCCTTGGCCTCATGACACTGGTAACTGGGCTCCCCGCAGCTTGGGCTATCAAGGAGAGAGTGCCTACTCATACGCCGCGCTTCGTTGAGTGGCAAGTTCTGGTGAACAACCGATCCCCATGGATGGCATGCTGACCTGGTCGCTAGGGGGCTTTTCAAGTCGTTTACCTTTGTCGTCGTCTTCGTCGCCAGTGCCCTCGGCACATTTCCCCTCTTCGTACCGCCCTTTTTCCTTCCGCTGTACTCCAACTCACTCGGCTTCTCTTCGAGGACCGGGGCAGGTCTTGTCGCGGGCTTCAACCTTGCGTCTGCTGTTGGCCGTATCGTCTGTGGCCTGGCATGCGATAAGCTTGGCTCACTCAACACGTTGTTCCTCTCTCTACTGCTGACTGCCATCAGTATGCTTGCCATCTGGCCGTCGTCCAAGTCACTGGGGCCTATGATTGTGTTTGTTCTCATCAACGGCATGTCAAACGGCGGCTTCTTCTCGACGATGCCGACGGCAGTGGGCAATGTGTTTGGTAGTGCAAGGGTTGCGGTTGCCATGAGCATGATTGTCACCGGTTGGGCGGGTGGATACTTGATGGTAAGTCATGATGCCTCATGATGCCTCATCAACGACACAGCAACCCTCTTCCGGCTTGGTGAAAACGGCTGACATTCATCATCGAAGGGTGCCCCTATTGCGGGTTATCTGCTCGAGGCATACGGGGGAGCAGAGGCCGGGCTGAAGGCATACAGACCAGCCATGTTCTACGCAGGCTCTCTAGCTCTGGGTGCGGCGGCCATGGTCGCAGTGGTGCGTCTGCGGATGAGTCCGTCGGTTTGGGCCAGAGTCTAGATATGGGAGATGGGTTAATAGGGCAGTGAAAATGGCGGACAGAGGTGAAAGAATCAAAAAGGATGAAACTGCAGGGTTCAGGATGCAATCGCTAGCTTGACTGGAAGGTGGGACGACACAATCAGGAATCAGGATGGTGTACTTATCAACCCTACATTCCACACCATATTAATCTGTATGTTGCATGAAAATGAGGGGTCCAAATCAGCCACAACACAGGACATCTTAATGGAAAATCCTGCAAAGGGCGCACTCGGCTCCGTGGTGTTGTTGAGGAGTCCCATGAACCCTGGGAATCGTCATTGCTGGGAGCGATGTCGTGATGGAGGCTGGTGAGCGGCCGACTGAGGCTGGGGGTGGAGACTGTCGCTGATATGGCACCAACAACCAGACGGGTTGCGACGAAGCTGTGGCGCAGCAGGGTGTTGAATCTAGTGTGTAGAGAACTTTGGCTCTGATGGCCGGCGACCCGATCGATCCATTGGGTCCGAACAACTCCAATGGCCTATCGCATCGGCTCCTCGGCGCCTGAGGCTGCGCCTAGACTGTATGGAGTGCGACAGGCCCTCGCACGTCATCGGCTGCTCGGGGCTCGCTCACGGAACAGGAGCAGGAGCAGGCAGGTCACAGCATCGCCATCGCCGGCTGCGACAACAACTGCTGACTGCTCTCCATGCCTCTCTCTACTCCGTTTCCCAGTGACTCGCCATGGGCTGCCGAGTGTGCCGCGCCAGAAAGGTGAGCGACCTCGAGTCCTCCTGGATGTGTAGAAGCCTCCCGTGGCATATTCCCCAAGACTAAACTTGTGTACTTACCACTGTGGAACCTACCTAGGTGAAATGCGACGGCCGTCCCAACGGATGTCGCAACTGCGAGCGCCTCCAGCTTGAGTGCGTCGACGACGACGGCTCCAAGTCTGGCCGCAAGTCGGTCCCTGTCGCCCTCAAGAAGATCCGCACTTATCGCTCCTGCACCGCCTGCCGAGTCTCCAAGACCAAGTGCGACGGCGACCGGCCCAAGTGCTCGCGATGCAGCGCCCGAAGTCTCGACTGCGAGTATGATGGCGGCGCGGCCCCTCGCTGGGCGCGCAACTTGAGCCGAGCCTCAGCCTCGGTGTCGACCGAGGGCGATGCCCGTGGCTCGACGGAAAAGTCGCCGTCTCTCGCTCGCAATCAAGGGTCCAGGTCGCGCAGTCTGCTTCCGTCCCGAGAGACCGACGATGGCCAGGTAGCGGTCAGGTCACAGACTCGCGAGGAAACCAATCCTAACCCTCAGGTTGACTTTGCCGACGACACCGAGCTTTCAATCTATTCATGGTAAGCCTGGACATGGGGACAAGTTGACATGTTTTAAAGCATCGGGCCGTCGGCCGCCCGCCCGCCCAATCCTTGAGGAATTTTCTACTGATCCGTCTTCTTCGGTAGGCTGGTATCCCCCGAGCTTCCATCCGCCAACAACATCCGAGTGGTGATAGACCATTACTTCGCCAACATTCACCCGCTTCGGTGCTTCGCTTTTGTCCACAGACCGTCGTTTACTCGGCAGCTGGAAAAGGGGTTTGAATACGATGACGAGAAGGCACTGCTCCACATTATCTGTGCCCAAGGAGCCAAGTACTTCTTACCCATCTGTTTTACATAGGACGCCGCCGTTGGCTAACAGTGCCTGTCATTAGATTCTATGCACTCAGTCTAAATGCAGAGGACCAGGCTGCAAAGGCGAGCCTGATTCGGTCTGCCGGGAACCGCTGGGCCCAGAAGGCCGAACACCTGGTTCTGGCCAACTTTGGCAAGATCTCAATCCAAAGGCTCATGGCAAGTCATGGAACAGCACCTTGAAGCAGCCCAAAGCTAACCGGTGTGCCGGTAACAGACGTGCGTCCTACTTTACGATTTCCACTTTCGGCTGGGCGAGTACACACAAGCACTCATGCTGAGTGGTCTTACTGTCCGCATGGCCCATGCTCTGCAAGTCAACGTTGAATGCTCGCCGGATATCCTGTGCGCCGAGGCCAACGAGTCATCAATCCCCGCAGTGGAAAAGGAAAGCCGAAGACGGCTCATGTGGGCTTGCTACATCCTGGATGCCTGGACAGGAAGTGGTGTTGATCAATTGACACTTCTTCGTGAAGCCGACATCAAGATCCAGCTTCCGTGCAATGAGCGCAACTTTCGGCTTCGCATCCCTTGTGTGACCGAGACCCTGGGAGTAGGCCACGTTCTGCAGTTCCTCCCCCCTGCTGTTGTCCCGCGGAGGCCGGCCGCCAACATGGGCATCATGGCGTACTACATTCGCATTGTCACGCTGTGGAAGAGGGTTGTCAGGTTTGTTAGCCTCTATTTTGCCTGCTGGGTTCAGTTCAGTTGAGTTTTTGCTGACTTGCATGAGACAGATATGTGAAGCATCTAGACACGAGTCCTCCTCCTTGGCTTCCCGAGTCGGATTTTGCAGCACTCGACGCGGACCTACGGTCATGGGGCAGACACCTCCCCGAGTTCGTTTTGTACTCTACTGATACTATCTACGCACGATTAGAGTCGGATCAACTTGGCTCTCTGGTGTTGTTGCATTGCACATATCACCACAATTTACTAGACCTGTACCGAATTTCGATGCCGGACCTGTTTAAGCTGATCAAGCCCTTCTACTTTCCGCCAAACCAGCGAGATTTTCTGCAGTCCCTCCAAGCGGGATGCTTCGACCACGCTCGGCAGATAGCCACCATCTTGGCCGAAGCTGCACAGCATGGAGCGCGCTGCTTGGCTGATAGTTTGCTCCCGTGCTTTGCATACGACAGCAGCCGGGTCATGCTCTACTACATTGCCCGCCTCCTGGACTTGAATAGGCCAGATGCCGAGCAGATTGTTACAGATGCAATTGACGCCGTGGAAAGCAATAGCAAAATCCTTCGGACCATGTCTGCTCTTTTCCCACTTGCTGATTCCCTGGTAAGGGATTTGACAGATGCCAACCTTTGTGTGTAGTTGATGGTTCTAACATATCACTAGGCCAGCACAACGGAGCGATGGCTTCACAAGATTCGTCTGAGTTTTGCGCAGGACGAGATTATGAGCGATTCCGCCCCAGAGGACATGACTGATGGGGTCGAAGGGTATGCTACATAGACATTCACGACGGCCATGCGTATACTAACAAACTGCGTAGATTCCCCGCAGGCCTGGTGAGCCCCGGTCAAAGTAGCGCTGGCGAGGGCCCGGGCTCGCACGGGCTGTCTCGCTTGACACGCCAAGATGCTCGCGACATCAAACCGGAGGAGCGGAATGGCCAAAGCGCGAGTGAAGCCATAAGCAAGTCTGGGATCGGACGTCGCCCGTCCATCCTTCCGTCGGAGACGCCAATGCGATCGGGCCTCCAGCACGAGCAGCCAGTGGCCTTGCAGACACCGCAAGGGTCAACTCCGTCTTCGCACATGCACAATCAAGCAGTCGATCTCAGTGACCTGCAAAAATACTTGTCGTGGGACATGTACGGCATCATGGAGATGAGCGCCTCGGGTCTCAAGGCGGGCATTGAAGATCTTGGTATGCCGTCTTGGAGCGGGGCCACATGAAGAGGGAGGGATAGGGTCATATGGGGGTTGTATCTAAGCGACTGGAACACCTTTCGCTGCTATTTAGCGGCCGATGACGCCCTGCGCTAGCATTGAAGGGCGAGGGCGCATCTGACGAGAACAAAGGATTCGGACTGTCGGCTCGGGAGTCCGGCAAGGGCGACTGATTGTTTACGGCGACTACAACAATGATTGCGCAAATACAACGACTGCGATGTGATGAGGGATAGCATGTTCTCCATGAAAATGTGTCATGGCGTTGTTGGTAACCTGGGGACTACGTCCGCAACGTTTCAACTTCCACAACCAGTGTTTCTTGTTTACGCGAGGCACAAGAAAATGAGGATTGGCACAATGTTGGCGTTCTATTTTTTTCTTCTCTTCAACTCGTTACAATGGTCATCCCTTCTTATGTTCGCTAGGAAATCAAAGGCTGTCAAGCAAGTCCCCTGACTCAGACAGATCCGAGTCAAAACACGCCGGAACCTAGGAGAATACGATGTGGTACATTTTCCCCGAGACAAACATCGCATGGCTGATGAAGCGCATCAGCATCTAGTCTATCTAGTTATCTATATAGGCTGGGATGCTGAGCACCTACTGTACCTGGTTAAGCATGACATGTACTGCTAGTGACGGAAATACGCTAGGCATTTATGGCGAGCAGCCGCATCCCGGGAGTTTGTTACCCTAGCGATCGACGGGTGCAGTACAGATTACTGCAGACTGATGGACGATTGAGGCGGAGCAACCCTAGATGCTTGCTCTAGGCTTGCTCTAGGCATGCTCTAGGCACATCATTCAGCTCGGCCGGCTGCTTCCTGCCGATCGATTCGATGCGATGGCGACGGGGTTGATGGATCGTGTCTGCAGGCAACGTGCGTGCCGTGGTAACGAGAGCGCAGCATGGGCATCCCTTGCATAAACATGGAGTGGCTCGAGAAGCCACGGCAGGGTGTTGCCTTGTTTCGAGCCTGCAAGGACAGTCATACAGGAGGTACAGTACATCTGGCTTCCGTCTGTCTCCCTGGCTGGCAAGAGATGTAACATTGATATCTATCTACCTAGATGCCTTACTTACTTGCCTTGGGCAGGTAGGTACTCATCGAGAACATTCATCTCCTCGGATACTTTTTTCTCTCTCTCTTAGCAAGCATGCAACCGCCGAGCTCGAGAGCTACTCACAACTCTTTCCGGCTAGCAAAAGAAGAGGAACAGAAGAAAAGAAAAGATGGACAAACGGCACAAGACATGAGGTAGTCCAGGGGCCTTGAACCTTGTCTGTGCCCGTGTGATGAACAACTAAGTTGAGTTTACCGGCGGCTTTGTTAGCTCTGCAAAGCATACCGAGGACTTGCCAGGGATCCATCCCAGCCATCCCAAGCAAAGTAAACATGGCGGAGAGATGCAATGCAGCACGAATGACGGGATGGGATAGGTAGGCAAGGTAGGATAAGGTAGCGGCATCGAGCATCAACCATTGAGCATTCGATTGGATGTGGCCCAAGTTTTGCGAAAAAGGCCGGGATGCCTGGTCTTACAAGGCCTTCATAAGCCTCCAAAAGCCTTGGAAGCGACAAGAAGCGCCTCAGCCCGGTGGGCCGCCAGCGCTTGCGATTGGTCAGATATGAAACACCAAGCTTGGGGGCTCCGTTGCCGTGACAACGATTTCGTGCAGCCGCCAAGCAGCGGAATCCCATCAGACAACACACACTTAACAGCCACTGGCGCCGCATATCGCATGGGAATGCGAACGCACTATTACCGGCACGTTGACGACGAAGACGAAGACGGCGACGAAGACGGAAGACGAATAGACCGCGGCAACGAAGAACACGGCGGATGACGCTGACGACGACGACGACAACGAATATCACGGCCACCACCACCCCCCCGCTGCTGCCGCCGCCTCCTCGGCCCATAAGGATCCCTCTCTTTTCCGCATCTTTGCGATTCCCCTTCCCTCGCCATGGATTCCAGCTATCTCAGCCAGCAGGTCAACAACAGCATCGGCCAGCTGCATGGCCTTTTTGACGAGATTGGTGTCCCCGACCATGAACGCGAAACTCGCGAGTCCGAGGTAAGATGATGATGAAGATGAAGATGAAGAAGAAGATGAAGATGAAGATGAGGATGGAGATGGGGATGAGACGAAATGCGTTGTCGTGCACGCTCCCCTTCCATCATGCAAGCTGCAGCTGCTGATCCAGATGCCACCCTACAGCTCTTTGCGGCCCTTTCCGAGGCCCTCAACAACCACCTTCGCGCCGTAAGTACGGAGAAGAAGGACCTGGTGGAAGAGGCCAAGAAGATCATCTCCACTATCCGCCAAATGGAGGCCTCGCTTGACGACTCAAAACATCGCCGCGAGTACCAGGACAGCGACGGACTCACCATCACCTACCCCCTGCTGCGATGCCTGCAGGGTCTCAAGGAAAAGTACAACCAGATCAGCCGCCTCCACAAGGAGCGCTTCGAACAAGTCAAGAGTATGTCCCCTTGGTCCTTGCTTGCCTCTACTGCACAGTCACACAAGGTGCTGACTTGACTGCAGAACTCGTTATTGCCCTGGAATCCTACTCTTCCCACCTAGAGCCCACCTTTGTCCAAATCGCCCTCCCGCCCACGGGCCCGAATCAGTCAATTCCACCCAACTTCGATCTCTCTTCAGCCTACGTCGACAGACTCGACGCCGAGTTTACGCGCGTGTATGAAGAGTACACCCGCCGCATCTCCACCGTCCAGACGCTGGCCGACCAGATCATCCAGCTCTGGGCGGAGCTGGGCATCCCCCAGGCGCAGCAAGATGGCGCCATTGTCAAGTACTACCGGGACTCGCCGGAGCAGCTTGGCCTTCACACCGAGGATATTGGCCGTCTCCAAGCCAAGCGGGATCGCCTCGTTGAGGAGAAGAAGAACCGCGAGAAGCGTCTGCGAGACCTCAAGGCGGCCGTCGAGGCGCTCTGGGAGAAGCTTGGCATCGACGAAGCCGAGACCAAGTCGTTCCTCAACGCCAACCGCGGCTGTGGCGTGCGCCAGATCAACGAGTTTGAAGACGAGCTGTCTCGCCTCAACGAGCTCAAGCGCCAGAACCTACACCTCTTTGTCGAGGACACTCGCATCAAGCTCCAGGAGCTATGGGATGCGCTGTACTTTTGCGAAGACGAGATGCTCGAGTTTACCCCTGCCTTTTCCGACGTCTACAGCGATGCCCTTCTAGAAGCCCACGAGCGCGAAGTAGCCAGACTCGAGAGTCTCCGGGAGCAGCGCGCCCCGACGCTTGCGCTCGTCGACAAGTACAGGAGCCTGGTCCAGGAGCGCGACGATCTCGCAGCTTCGAGCCAGGACGCGTCGCGTCTGATGATGCGCGGGCAGAAGGGCGAGAAGCGTGACCCCGGCAAGCTGCTGCGCGAGGAGAAGATGCGCAAGCGCATCACCAAGGAGCTGCCCAAGGTGGCCGCCGAGCTGCAAAAGGTGCTGGCCAAGTACGAGGATGAGTTTGGAACGCCCTTCCTCGTCTTTGGCGAACCATTTTTGGACGAGCTCGAGATGGCCGAGGCGACGGCTGCGGCATCGTCCAAGAAGAATGTGCCCGGCGTCCGATCAAAGACACCTGCTGGACCTCCTCCTCCATCCACAGTCAAGCGCTCCAAGTCAGCAGCGAGCAACAGACCTCCCACCCATGCCCAATCTATTCCTCCTCGATCCATGACCAAGACGCCAACGGCCGGCGGCCAAACAATAAAGAAGTCGCAGCCTCCGCCAGCCGCGACCATCGGCAGCCCTCTCCGCAGCCCGTCCAGGATCCCGGCGCGCATCCCCCTCTCCAACATAAAGCATGGCAACAACTCCCCTGAACGACCGCGACCCGAGTCTCGAGCCGAGCCTCTGCGGCAAGGCCCGCCGCTGATGCGCGCTCCTCCACCCAAGATGCGCGACCTGAGGGACCAGGAGCTTGAGCCGCCCATGAGCCACTACAAGTCGGCCGGCTCGAGCTCGAGCATTGTCCGGCACGTGGAACCCGAGGACGTCTATGACGACCGACCACCGACGGCCCGTTCCAACTCCACAATGTCGTACCACACGCATCACAGCAGCTACAGCGAGGACAGCTACAATGATCGCTACGGAACGATCCGCGGCTCCCAGCAGAGCTACCGCCAACTACCCCCAGCTCCGCCGCCGCGCCAAATCTCAAACACGTCGCTCACCTCGGGCACCTCGGCCGGGTCGACCAATGTCTCCGGGTCCGAGAACTGGGAGACGTACGACGACGTCAGCGAGCCCGAGATGGACGCTTCGGACGCTTACTACGCCAAGCTGCGGGCAGCCCGGGGCAAGCGATTCGACTCCAGCATGGACCGCGGCCTCTCGAGCAGCCAGACCAAGCGCATACGCGGCATCCCTCCGCCGTCCGCGTACGATGGGCCCGTCATGATTGACCAAGACGGCAACCGCATCATCTCGGGGAGCGAGTGGACCGACGAAGACGCCTACTAAACGACAAGGCTTTGCTTCAACATGACTTTTTTGACGCAGCGTACGCCATGACACGATCGGTTTCAGCCCCGGGTTCCTTAACAAAACAACAATGATGGTTTCCAACGCGCAGAACTTTGGCTATTGGGTGCAGGGTCGTCTCCAGCTGGTGAGATGACACCCTGCAAGCACTGGCGTCTTCAGCCTCTTTTCTTTTCTTTTTTTTCCCCTTCACTTGTTCACATCTAGGCCCTTACCCGGCCATTTGTCTATAATTTCGGCCCCAAAGCCAGATTCTGTACTTGTTCTTTCCCTTCTTTTTCTTCTTCATCTTCTTCCCTTTCCCACACTTGCCTTGCTCTTATTTGTCTTTGCCTGTCACTTCTGGCCGATTCCGCAGGCTGCGGATAATGAACCCCCTCCCAACTCCATGTCGGCATGCGTCTTTATCATCTTCCACCTGTCGCGGCAGATTGTGGGATGGCTCGAGTTGACAGAGGGAATTCTGGGAGGGGAAGGAGGCCAGGCGCATTTTGGTTTGCGGCGGCGTTGGGAATACGTGCACACGGATGGATGGATGGATGGATGGACGAGCTCCCCAGCTAGGTTCCTAAACAATACCATTTTCTTCTTGTAGCTTCAGTTGTCTGTCCACCCTCGGTTCAAGATTCTGTTCTGTCAAGTCCCCCATCATTGGTAAACGTGAATGGTCTGCGCGCCTTGTACTCTGTTCTTCGTAGTGTTCTTTTGCGACACCCGAGCTGAGACCCAAGGCGACACCAGCTCGTGTAGAGTAGATAGACATCTAAAACATCCAACTGTAGCTTAGAGTTGGTGGGCATGTACAAAGCAGTGGCCGGCCCTCTCGTTGCTCTACTTGGACGAAATCGTGTGATTGCCCGGTGCGCCTCAGCAGTTTAAAGGACCGGGCGCCGACAGGCTCGAGACTACCTGCTTAGGCTGCTCGCCAGCCGGGACCCCAAACACAACAGAACGGGGTGTGGGATGACGCTTGCACAGAGGGAACTGCTGGCCATGATAATTTGTATTTAGATAGACCAACTGGGTATGGTCCTGGCTCTCGATAGGTCTTTATCACTATTAGTTAGATCGGGGTGACCAGTACCAAGCCCTTCCAAACTGAGACAGGTCCAATGGCTCAGGGGCTTATACGTCGCAAAGTACAGAGTAATGATAGCTGATATAAATAATATACAAGAATATTGCAGACTTAACGACAGGACGCTGCTCGTCATTAAAGGATAGTGCAGCTTTAGTTGCGAGAGGGGATCTTCTGAGGGGGAGTAGAAATCTCTTGGCCATTGTCGATTTCTGACGCGATCTCCTTTGACTTGCCCGAGGTGTCGTCGCTGTCGAGCCACTTCTCCAGGCGGAATTTGTCCTTGTGCTGGAACGAAGTGACACGGTCGGGCAGTACCTTGGTGCACTCCTTGAGCTTGTTGATGTTGTTGACACCAAGCAGACTGAGACGGATGTACTCGCGGGCATAGTCCTGCGAAGAATTGTTAGTACACTTGTTCCATATGAAGGGCGAGTAGTAATACTTACAAAGTTCCAGTGCTGCTGACCCCCTTGACTGGCAAAGGCTTGGAACTCGTTCTTGGTCAGCGGATGCTGCGAGATGGCAACATCGCTGGGGAACTTGAAGACACGGTCCGGAGCCTTGTCGCTGAGCGTCTCCGAGTAGAAGTGAACATCCCAGACACCTGGGGTGCTATCCTGAGGGTCACCGGCGCGGCTTGTGTTGACAAAGTGCTGTTGAGAGGTGGTGTGAGCACCGAGCAGTGCAACGAGGCCATTAGGGCTAATGGTCTTGTCCCGGAACAACTTGATGAGGGAGTCGGCATCAGCAAAAGGGCTTGGTAGCTGGCCCCTGGGGCTAGGATTCCTGCTGTCCTTGCGGCCGACCCAGGTGCGGACACGAGGTCCGAGAGGGCAGACAACAGTAGCAACGTTGGCGCCCAACTGGATCAAATCGGCATAGGTGACTTGCTTGAAGCCGTAACGCCTGTTGAACCTGTTGTAGATGTCCTGATAAACAGGCCCCAGCGTCTCCAGACCCTTGTTGTCGCCACGGCTTAGCTCGCCGGCGAGGATGATGGAGCCGTCAGCACCGCCACCCTGAGAAGCGGTCGACTTGGACCAGGTCCCAGCATCGTGGAAGCCCATGCGTACAGCGAACCTCGCCCACTTGGTGCAGCGACCCGAGCGACCACGGAAGAGCCGCTCCAAGTCGTCAGAGATGTACTGCCACACGCAGCAGGTTGACTTGTGGCAACGGCGGGAGTGGAGAGGAAGCGGTTTGCCGGCACGCTCGTCCGACTCTGGTCTGCCGCCACCCTGAAGGATCTCTTTGATATCGCGACCGCTGCGAGATAGTTGCGAGTTGCGAAGCTTGCGGAGATCACCGAGCAGCTCTGTTGACTTGTCTTCAGGGCCGGCACGCTCTTCAATATCTCTGACGGTGGCGTCCATGTTGGGATAGGCAAGAGTGCCAGGAACAGCAGTGGCCGCCATTATGGCAGCAAAGAGGCTTGAGACCTTCATTGCGATGGTAAGAGTATAAATACTCAAGTTGAGCCTCGGAAGCGAAGAAAAGTATTGAAAGAACGTTGACGACGAGTCGAGGAAGTATTCTGAATCAGAATTGAAAAGGTAGCTGGGATCTGAAACGAATGAATCCCGTCCGACAGTGAAGGAAGACAGCGAGTATCGCTCTCAATGAGCCAAATCTGTCTCTCTCTCTCTGTATGTCTCTGTCTCTGGCTTTCTCGACCTGTCTTGATAATGCCTTGGAAGGGGAAGCGAGGCTAGTTATAGACCTCAACCCTTGGCTAAGCACCGCTGCCGTGGCCGCTGCCCATGTCTTTTCGTCCCACGATTATGGATTAAAAGATGGACGGGCTTCCAGACCAACATTGGGGCGTTATTCGTCAACTAGAGTACCGAACTAGGTCAGCCGTATCCTGGCTCTTACCGAACGGAGTGCCCACCACGATCACCACATGGTTGCAGACAAAGTGACAGGCTGCAGCAGCGCTCGGACTATGCAAAGACAAGTCGCTATGTCTTTCCAGACCCTTTGCTACCCGAGCTTGGCAATGTAGGACAACACCCACATGATGAAGATGCACCCAAAGCCAGCCGCCGCACTCCCCTAGTTCTTTCATGGTCGACAGCACTAGTGAGTGCATCGGAACTAGCTATCCGGGTCAACAGCCTGGTTTACAGCTCATTTCCAAAGGCGGAAATTCGACCCACTCGATATGCTCGTGCCCTTCTCGACTCGTCCAAGACGATACTTGCGCCATCTCCGCGGGCTTCCCTCTTGGGATCTTCGCGTGACGAGAAGGGAAGCGGGCTGGCGGAAGATTGGATGCGAGATGGGCCCCAAGCAGGACGATGGCTTGTGCTAGGGGTCCGATGAGAAGGATGGCGCAGTAAGCAGCAGAGACGGACGGCTGAGCTGCAGAAGCCAAGCCATCATGGCGGGATTGGATTGCATTATTGCATTGTTGCGTTGTCGTTGTTGTGGTGTTGTAGTCACTTGACTTTTGCTAGGTTTTGATATGCAGGTCGTTACAAGTGCAAGTGGGAACGGGAAAGAGCCCACGCCAGGACTAAGACAGGTATGCGGGCCTGCCCTGCCAAGCAAGATGATCTGCAGGTACCTTGCAATGTACCTTTGTACCCAAGTACCTTGTATAAAATGGGCCTTACACTTAACGAACCACCAAACCAACAACATCACCACCACCACCGCCACCACCACTCCCACTCCCACTCCCACAGCGCCAACAGAGCCGCATTGCACGCCTTCGCATTGGGCAGAGCCAGTAGCCTCACCATATCCACTCACCACTCGCCCACCCCCATCCCCATCCCCATCCCCATCCCTCCAATCTCGTATCGTCGTTAAGCTAGGCGGGGGAAGTTGAGTGATTGGCCTAGGTAACTAGTCCCGCGTCCTTCTTCAGCCCGACGAGCTGGCTGGCTGGCTAACTTGATCTCCTGTGCATTCTACTTTTAGACCCCATCACCGCCACTGCGTGTCCTGCATCTTTGGCGAGACAGCCACCTCTTTGCCCCAAGGCCATACTCTATGCATGAGCTTGGCCAGAGTCAGAGTGGTCATGGACTGGTCTCGAATCCTAGACACTAGCACTTATCCACAGTGATAGCGACAGTGCGTTGCTGGATGCAGAGTTGGTCCGACTCGATCCAGGATTCTCGCCGAGAACATCCGTCTTTCCCCATATGGCTCAGACTCAAGGAACTTGGTACTCCATCCAAGAACAAACCGCCTGCCTTACTACCCACTCCATGTGAGACTGAGACCAAGACAACGTCTCAAGCCCTTGACCTCCTCCCGCTTCGGCGATGGCGGATCATGATCGCCAAGGCGTCAGATTTCCACACCCAATCAGCACACCGCCAAAGTAATAATGGAAATTGTCCGGCTCGGGTCATCCAGAATTGAGGCACCGGTAGCGACACCTGCTAGTCCGTCTCCATCAGCCCCGAACAACTCATGGTAACTACATAAGACACTTGTGGCTCTGACTTACATACAGACTTTCCCTCTATCACTAGTACGGCAGACCCCTGCTCTCCCAGTTGTGGCGTTACTTTAGGGAAATACTTCTCGCAGAGCACATTGTTGCTCACGAGCCCAAAGCTATCTGTCACTGCAATGAGGTACCTAGTTGTTAATCAGTATTCGGCAACATCGAATCCGTCCTCTAGACGATTTAGTGAATTCAGGTTATGCGTGCAGTTACCCTTTTGGTCTACGGTTAAGCCACGTCCGATTGAGAATTTTACCAAAGGAAGCCAGCGTTAACGACCTGATAGAGCAGCAACAATGTCCAGCGGAAGGAGAATATCGACAGCCAGGTTGCTGTGCCATCTCACACCGTATGTTCTGCATGGAAAAGCGCCTACTCAGATCTGCCAGGTACAGGGTCCGAACGAACGGGACTTAGCACCTTCGGCACTTCAGGCAGTCATCGTTGTGAGGAGGGCAAGGATGCGACACTGCAGTATACAACCTGCAGCCACATCCGAATCTGAATCCGTATCTGCGGGGTTGCTACTATTCTCGGCCCCAAGATGATGGCCAAACAAGAAAACGAGAAAAGCAAAAACTTCCCCAGGCTGAAAGCTCCATGCTGGATGGAGAACCTAGCAACTTGGTCATTACCATATCTGTAAGTACGACCAGCGAGCACGTGCAGTAGCGGCTGATAGGTCCCCGGAGCTAACCAGCCTGCCAGCTAACCGGATCGACATCAACGGCCTGGCACAACGCGTTCTTCTATTCGCCCCAGCACATGGTTAAGGAAACCTTAAGTCTCGTAAGGCTACTATCTATGGGCTGGGGCGTCATCCTCACATGCTCATCTCTGGTGCATGAAGCGCGCGTGTGTGGGTGTGTGTGTGTGCGGGTGGGCGACTAATGGGTCTTTTTGTTTCTCACCGTTAAGCATAAGCCGCGATACTATGAGTGCTTTGCTTCCCCTTTGCTTGCTCTACTTTGCCTTTGCCTTTGCCTTTGCTTACCACGTGCATATGCATTTACTAATTACCTAGGTAGGTACAAATTAGCTGGCCGGCCAATGCAGAGATGCCTGCGCCCAACGGCATTCATGCTGATCCTTCTTCCTGCAACAACCGACAACCCCGGGGCGTCTATCTCTCAAGAGCTGTCATTTTTTCTCCCAGTGTATGTCGTCTTCATACAGTACTTGCTCTCAGTACCGACCGCTAGCATCGGGACCCACTGGCTTTGGCAGTTGCTCGACAGCGTGGATGTGGCTGCGCTAACTTCCCCATCTTTTCTCCCCCAACTTGTCTTCGAAATAGACTTCAAGGCCATTGATGAATGGTTTCGCAGTGGCTGAGAGGCTCCAGGCAAGTCGAATTGACCTGCAACGACTGGTCCAGCACCGCCACTAGAGTTCCGCATACGGTCCACCGTAGGTTGTGGATAGAGCCTTTGATGCTGCATCCTACTGGCCCTCGACTGTTTCCAAGGCCCGGAGAAAAGCACGTCAACTCGTATAAGCCGTCAGCACATCAGCCAGCTACCTACTTCGGCCGTCATTTCCGCCTCTCAAGCTTCATAACCATCCATCATTTGCATGTAAGGTCCTATTCGATGTCTTGCAGTATGAGGTAAGCCTGTTCGGGTGCAGGTTTCGCCGCCGTGGTAGTAATCAATAGCTCGGCTGATGCCCCATCGAGTCATCCGTCTACTGAACATCCGCTCAAATCTTGTCAGCATGCTATCATGTCATGCTCTGGGCCCGTCGGGATTTGAACGAGTCCACTGCCGTTGCCGCCGATGCCCCGTCGTAGCGGCTGGGCTGTACTCGTCGCTGCTCTCTGTTCGCCACCTTCGCGTAGAGCCTCTGTAGGCCCGGACAGCTCAGAGAACAGGCACACATGCACTGCAAGGACCAGCACCATTAGTCACCACAAAATGGCATGCATTCAAGCATCATCCCCGGAGAAAATACCGAGGAAAAGTGTACTTTATTCAAGCTGGTTCCTCAACCAACAACCTAGGCACCTAAGCTGCTTCTACGCAGCTTCTTCACGAAGCACGGCGGACTTTCCTTTGAGGATGCAAGGGCCTTTTTAGTGCTCGCAGAAATTGAACTCCTCATTAGTGAATTGTTGGTTTTCCATCTGTACCATTTGCGTCCGTTCCTCCATCAACTCCTCGCGGATCCTCTTGGCTTCCTCTTCATGGATGGGGAAGTTTGTATTATCCATGACCATCCTTGTGAGCTCCGGCGGCAGGTTGCCCAGCCTACCGCCTGAGCCGAATCGTTCGGCCCACCATTCCTGCTGCTGTGGCGGCACGTTGGCCGTCGAGATGATGGGGAGCTGTGGATCCACGAGGAACAGCGCGAGGATCTTACGATGCCCCGGACGCGACTTGTCGACCAGCTCAAAAGGACTGACATGGTGCAGGTAGACGTTGGGGAAGAAGAGTGCGCGGTTCTCTCGCGTCAGTACACTGCCAATGTCTTGCATTGTTGTCCCATATGCATTTTTGACGGCAAACGTCCGCTCGATATTGTCCCAGTCGCTTTGGTGATAATTGAGCTCCATCATAAGGTCCTCTTTATTGGCGCGCGTACGGAAGTCGAGGTGGCAATCGGTAATGTTGTCGCAGTCGTAGTAGAATAAAGCAGTCGAACAGATGCGCTCGTTCAGCTGGCCCTCTACATGCCACGAGCCCCCTTCGTATCTCGGCTTGTCTGGTGTCAGATGAATGTTTGCAAGCTTGACAATGACCTGGATTCGTGGGGCGCCGTTGAAGAAACCAGCGTCCTTGACGTCGCGAGCGGAGATGTGGACCAAATCCTCTGCTTTCTTGCTGGGACCTTGCATAGGAATTTTATGATTCGCCTTGTACCATTCCAAGTCGCGTCGTTCGCGGTCAGAGCCTCTGTACCAGTCTTCGTATTCTTCGTCTTCCTGGCGGGGGGGTTCCTCCTCAGGGCCGAGAGGTCGGCTGGACTTGATGCAATCGTAAGAGTCCTTGCAGATGCCGGGAGCTTGACATTCTGGGATCACAGACATGGTATGCATCCGCTGGATCTCGTAGTTTGCGGGCCAATCGTATATGACGTCCCAGGCCGGGAGGGCCTTTTCAATAAACCTCTCGATAATGGGGTAGAGAGTGGCATGCTTGATGGGGTGTAGGCCGTTGATGTAACTTTCGATGCGAGGATGCTCTCCCATCAAGTCTACGTCGCAAGGAAGCCACTGAAAGCGAGAAGAAATAGGGCTGAAGCCGGGGTCATTGCCCCATCTGCCTCGATAGCGGTCGTGACCGCCGTCGCCGACCTGAGCAGGCTCGGGGACAAGATCACCCGCACCGCAATAGTCGAGGCAGTCGTGCAGTCCGATACGCCTGTCGGGCAGGATCCGACTTCGGCCATAGATGAGCGGCCAGAGAGAGGGATGTACCAAGTCAAGAACCTTTTCGCCGCTCCCCGGGTGCCAGTCCTCGCGGGCTTCAAGAGGGGCCACGGCGGCCTGGAGGGCTTCCCTCAAATCTTGAGGGATGAGCCTGTCTGATTTGATGGCGCAGGCCGAGTAGTCCATGACGGGGATCAGGCCAGTCTTCTCGTAGAGGTCGGCCTTTTCTTGAAGTTCCAAGATGCACTGCGAGTCCAAATCAGAGAGGCGCCGGGCGGAGGGGACGGGACCGTCAACTTACAGCATCTGCCATTTCTTGAGTGAAGTCGCCATGGGTACGGTACTCGGGCCAAGGCATGGCCAAGACCTCGTCTTTCCACTTGGCTACAATGTCGGGATTGCGGACCTTGAGCCACCACTCTGGTTTGTTGGTAATGTCCTCGACAAACTTGAGCATGCAGACCTCGCGAACCAACAGGGTAGCAGCATGCCATTCGCCCAACAGGAGATGAGGGAAGCAAAGCTTGTTGCCCAGGTGTTTGCGAGTCAAGGGCAGGCCGAACCCGGGAACCTCGAGTGTACCACCTTGAGGACGGACCTGCTCGGGCTCAGCTTTCTGCTCCGCCTTCGTGCGAATCTGGGCGCTAGACTCGGTGGCCATTTTGACTTGCGAGTAAAAGAAATCTTGGTGGTGAGAAGCGACGGCCTGGGAAGTGTGATCATACAACTCGAAGACGAGGCGAATGGGGGCATTATTATACTATGGAAGCCAGTGTGAGCAACTAGTCCACCCAGCTGAGAACAATGGGCCAGAGCAGGCAGCAACTGGACGCAGCTGAGGATTTGGTGGTGGTGTTGTAGCTAGCGAGCCGCCATCCATGCACGCTGATTAGGCAGCCAAGGCATCCTGGTTGGTGCGGGCTTCATGGTTCTGGTGATGATGGAGCAGTGAGTTGATTACGCGAATTGAAGTGGGAGAGTGTGGATGCTGGTCGCGGTGGTGACACGAGGTCACGTTACTTAATTATGTATTCTGTATTCCGTAGCTACCTAAGGCACCTATCCCCTACCTGTCCGTGAGAGCAACAGGCAGGCAGGCGGCCCGTTGAGCTGAAGAATTAGGCAGTAAACTGGGGATCCATAACAACGGGGCTCTTCTTACCTTTAGGTGCCTCCCAACTACCTATGTACAATACTACTTAAGATAGACATGCGTACCATTGACCACATGTGACGAGGACAAAGAGTGAAGCGACGTGCTCTTGAGCATTTGGATAATGTCAACTTGGATTTCGCATCGAACCACCTACATTGGAGTGCCCTCATACCAACATTCTTGATGATGTTGGTTTGGCATGAACCTAACTGACAGAACAGTCAGTATCCAGACTCCGTGCCGAGGCTGGATCCGTCCAAGCCGGGGCAACCTAGGCAAAAGTCGGCTCCCCTCTTTGATCGAGTTTAGCCTTTGTGGGGGTTGGTGGGCACCCGCGGGCGGCCGGTGCCGGCCCAGAAGACATCCAGTACGGATAAGCTGCCCCAATCCCCAATGGAAGCAGCTGGAGGCCACTGAGGCCCCCTATAGCCCCTGGAGATACAGGCGGGTACAGCGGTGTGGTCCAGCAGCCATTTTAATGTATGTATGGCCTGCCCGTTGTATGTAGGTAGGCACTGTACCTAACTTGGGTCGCACATGCCTGCCGAGGCCCCGGCCGGCCACTAGCACTTATCACTTGTTCCCCCGGGACAGCATCCGACGCCTTCCAACTTGTCAGTCAGTCTCGGTCAGTCTGTCCGCTGGGCGGGAAGCCATTGATCCATTCCCACATCCACAACTCTCTCCTCCAACTCTTCCCTCTCCGAATCATCTACACACGGGCGAGGAGGTCACCTAAACTCATTCCTCCGATACCATCCATCCATCCATCCTTCCTTCCTTCCTTCCTTCCATACAATTCAACCATGGCCGACGCCGCTTCAGACCTCCCTGCCGATGCCGTCCCGGCGCTCGCTCCGGCCGACCCTGAGCCCGAGCCCGAGACCGAGTCTGAAGTCATCATGGTTGATGTCCCGCCGACGGAAGATACCACCACCACCAACACTACCTCTACCATGGCTGCTGCCACCGCTGCCACTACGACAAGCGAGAGCGAAGCCAAGAGCGAAACGGCTGCCGGCAATGGCACGGCTGCCAAGCCCTCCTCATCTTCATCGTCGTCGCCGTCATCATCACTGCCGCCAGCAAAGAAACAACCCATAGCCCGCGCCCTCGCCGCCGCGCCGGCCAACCTCGACGCCTTCATCGCGCACCTCCACCGCTGCATCCGCACCCGCGGCGGCACCGACACCGTCCTTCTCTTCGCCGCCTACTCGACGCGCCTCACCGCCGCCGTTCTCGAGGCCGCCGGTCGCGTCGCCCTGCGCTACTCGGCCCGCCGGCTCGTCGCCCTCCTCTACAAGCTGCCGCCCCAGTCCACCGTCGTCCTCGCCTCGGCTGCGCCCCCGCCCATCGCCGCCCTCTCCCTCGAGCTGTCCCGCCGCCTCTTCGCCCTCGTCGCCATGTTTGGCGAGTGGCGCACCATGAACCGCCTCTGGGGCTGGATGGGCACCTATCTCGCCGCAAAGGACTTCCTTGCCTCGCTGCGCTCCAGCAACGACGCCAACGGCGCCGACTCGGAGAAGACGGGCAAGCCCGAGCCCGCCAGCCGCTTCGATAAGACGGTCCGCGCCGTCCAGTTCACCTCCCTCTTCGGCTACCACGTCATGGAGGCGCTCGCCTGGTTCACCGCGAAAAAGGTCACCACCTTTACCCCCAAGCAGGGCGCAAAGATGGGCCAGTGGAGCGCCCGCTCATGGGGCGCCTACGTCTTCCTCGAGCTGTTCCGCCTGCTCGTCGAGCGTTCCCGACGGCCTAGCAGCGGCGACGTCGCTGCCGAATCCGCCTACCGCGCCAACTGGACCAAGAGCTTCACCCGCACGGCCGCATGGGCACCGCTGACGATCCACTGGGGCGGCCAGGGTTACCTGCCCGAGTTCTTCGTCGCCCTCTTTGCCAGCTACCCTGCCGTCGGCATGATGAAGGAGTTGTGGGCCCAGACCGCTTAAAGCTGATTTCCTTTGTCCACGGCGATGGAGGAGTTGACGAGGTAGGGTTCACGGCATGGTTCCTCGGGGTCGATGAACAAGACGAGGAGAGCAGTGTGAATGATACCACAGGTGCTCTCCAAGGACGGCGGCTGGTCATAGCCCAGGGAGATGTGGCCTTTGGAAATCAAATAGCCGCCACAGCATGAGACTACTTATGAAGCGAGACAAGGGAGAATGTACATCTAGCTGCAAAGCAGGCAAACCAGCAAGCAGCCGCCGTGACGCCAGGCGTACTTTAACACGCACACACACGCCGTCAACCTATATCTATAGACGATTCATCATGTACATATATTCCATCATCATTTTGCGTCCCTGACTCCGTGACCTGATTCTATTTGGAAACCCGAGCATCATGCCGTCCCCGTGACATCCACCCTATCACATCTGCAGCCGCACAATCTCCTCCTTGCTCCAGTACCGCCGCATATTCTCGGCCCCCAGCGTCTTCACCTCCTGGTCCAGGTGCTTCCACAGCACCTCGCCCCAGCTCTCCATGTGGCTCCGCAGCTGCTGCATCTCGAGCTCCGTCTCGCCGGCCCGGCACTGCCGCAGGTACGCCTCGAAGCCGTCGAGCCCCGCGTGAATCGCCCGGTGCTGCCGCAGCAGCTCCGCCCGCCCGCCCTGGAACTCGGGCATCCGGCGCGCCAGCTGCGGGAACACGTACTGCTCCTCAATCTGGTGGTGCACCGTCAGGTGCTCCGCAAACGCCAGCCCCGTGTTGATGAACTGCTTCAGCGTCATGTTCTGCGGCCGCCGGTTGCTTGTCGCCGCCGTCCAGAGCAGGTTCCATGATCTGCGGAAGTTGTCGTGCTGCCTCGACGCATCAGTTTCTTTGTCCACGCTATTCACAAGTCTCTCTCCCTTTTCCCCCTCCTGAGGATGCTTACAAAGTACTCCATCTTTACCGCCATGTGGTTGTACATGCGAAACTCATGATCCGACAGCGGTGGCAGCTGTTCCTCTGCTTCCTCCGTCTTCTTGACCTTGGCGTCGCTGTTCGACTGCTTCTCCGTCGCCATCTTCGTCTCAGAGTCTCCTGACATGACGGCCTCTTTGTGATAAGGCACTCGTGTCGCGGTAGTCCCAAGAGGCTGATGATTCCTGGCTGCTAAAAGTCTTGGCCACCCTCGAGACTGCAGAGTGCTCGGAATCGCGAAACTGGCTCTGTGATAACGAACAGTAAATTTGCTCAACCCCAGACTTGGCTTCAGTCGCATGCTCCTCGTGTGTTTCTACTACGTCTCTCTTTCTTTCTGAATAAGCAGATCTAGCTGCAGGATTTTCTCCTCTCCTTGTTCCATCGTCTGTCGGATTTTATCAAGATATCCATCTGCCGACAGCCCGAGACGAACTGGACAGGCTAAGCCAAGTCCAGCAAAGCAGCCCCCTGTAATGGCCCTGATCCGTCCAGTAAAATGCTTTGCCACAAAGGATGACCACCTTCAATCTAGATCCAACTCCCGCGCGCGGCCTTAGTCATATCTTACACCAGCATGTTTGGGACGGACATTGCGAGATTCCGAGGCGTGGCTCTCACTCTTTTGAGTAGGACCGATTCTGCGGTTTGGATTCTGGTACAGGTCCGTAAGCCGATTGATTCTCTAGGTCAAGGTATGTACCTAGAGTGCCTCTGGAATCGGGGTCCCATTTCACTTCCTTGAATAATGCTACCTATGTACATAGTTCCATCTAAATCGCTACATTTCTAGGCCAGTGGCAGATGGATTGTCCACGAGTCACGAGGTTCCCGTCTACAGCATCGTTCTTCAACCCAAACCAGCATATCGAACTTGGAGGCGTAATGAAATGGAGACTTGACGAGCTCTATGTAATCGTTGTGATTCGGTTCTCATCCTAATGACACGTAGCGAGTTGCCTCTGCATACTCGCCCATCCTATCCATGTTTTCATTAAAGCAACCATCCCATGCAAAATGCAAGCAACAAGACGCCTCATCTCAAACATACCCTGCCTACCCTCGGACAGCCGCGCCGAGAGCACCTCCCGTGAACTGCGTTCCGCCAGCCTGGCGCTGTGCGTTACCACCCGTCCGCGGGCCACCGCGGCCGCCGCCGCGGCCTCCCCTGTTTCCGCCACGGCCTCGTCCGCCTTGTCGCTCAAACGCATTTGAGGTTCCCTGCGTGCGCTGCTCCAGCGTGCGCTCGTTGGTCTCAATGAGCTGGCTGGCCTTGTCGGACAGCGCCAGGGCGAGGGACTGCAGGCGGCTGAGCTCGACACCCTTGCGGAAGATGACCGTTGAGGTGACCTGGTCCAATGAGGCGGCCAGCTCCTCGTGGCTGATCATCTTGCTGACAACGGCGGCCACCTTGGTCGCATCAAGCTCAAACATGCCGCTGAGAGTCTCAAGGGCAAGGGTATCGTAGAAGGGGGCGTAGGTGAAGAGGTATGTTCGGAGACCCTCCTCCTGGATCTGCTTGGAGAGCATCGTCTTGATGTCCTCAGCGTTGGGCATCAGGTCCCAGATCTTGATGCTGTGAATGAAGGTGATGGACTTCTTCCACTCGCCCGCGGCCAGCGCCTTGGAAGCCTGCATCACGTGGTCACGAGTGTTCTCGGGAGGCCCAGTGAAGATCTGTCGCTCGTGGTACTCGAGCATTCGGCGGTACGTCTTGCTAATCACACGCTTGCGGATATCGGGCGAAGAGCCCGTCTGGGCCAGCAGCGGGATCTCGAGGAGCATGCTGCAGGTAAGGTACACGCACTCCAGGAGCTCCAGGTTGATGTGCATGTGGAAGGGGAGTTGACGCTGCTTCTCCAGGCGCTCCTGCTCAGGAGAGACCTGGTTGAATCGCTGCATCATGACACCCTGGGCCAGCAACTCCTTCTGGCGACCGCTGCCGCAGATCTCCTGGAGGGTGTTCTGGGCATCGTACACGAGACCCTTGCGGAAAGCGCAGAGACCGACCTGGACCAGCGTTCGGTTGTAGAGGATCTGGCTGAGGACATCAAAGTTGGGGATCGTCTCCTGAAGATGAGACATCAACATCATGTCACGGGCCTTGTAGTACTCGCCGTGCAGGGCGAGGAAGTAAACCTGGCAGAGCATCGCTCGGGCACGGATAATGCCGTCGCTGTTGACGAACAGGTAGTTGCAGAGAACGTTGACCAAGTTGCCAGCATCCTGAGCCTGGCTGCGGGGAGTAATGACAGACTCGATAGATTCGCCAACGGCCTTCCAGCAGTTCTCCTCAAACGTCTTGACAACCTGGGCGGGCTAGAGGATACAAGTCAGCACGATAACCAGTTTTGAGGGATTTCTCGTACGAGACCGACAAACATACCTTGAAGTAGACGTGCTCCAATCGTCGCATGACAATACGGTTCACGCTGTCTTGAGGGGTGTCGAGCGAGCTGTCCTTTCGGAGGTATTCGTAGTAAAGGAGACCACGGAAGATGATGTTGTAAAGAGCACCCTCGTCCTGAAGACGCTCAATGTACTCGGAGGTGTGGGGGTCGATGCTTTGCAGGGAACGGACAAGCTCATCGTCGAGTCTCTCGACATAAGAGACGATGCTGCCAGGCACCTTGATGTAGTTCTCGCCCTCCTGCAGGGTAGGGGGCTTCTCATCGTCGTCCCACTCCTCCGCGTTCTCAACAACAATGTAGTCGTGGTTGGTCTCGAGGACCTCGAGGAGGGTCGACAGCTCCTTCTCAGCGGCCTTCCAATGCTCCAGGGGCATGGTGTTTCCAGTACCGGCGCCGAGGTCGAATCGAGCAGAGATGAGGGTGAGCAGCACACGGATCTGCTGGTACGGGGTGTTGGCAATCTCGGCCAGCTTCTCCATGACCTTGATCTGCTCCGGGCGGTCGGTGTTCTTCTTGCCACGAGACTCGAGAATGGTTCGCAGGTGCTTGAAGATGCTCTCGGGGGTATACTGCAAAGCGCGTCCTCCCTTGCCGACGGTGGCGAAGCCATCGTCATCCTGCTCAGCTGAAGGAGCCTCAACCTCAAGCTTGGGGAGCTTCTTGGGCTTGGTAGGAACAGCGGGCAGCTCCTCCTCGACGTCCGATTCCATGAAGCCATCGTTGTCTGCTCGGTAGGCGTCAATCTGAGTCTGGTACTCCTTGTTGGTCTTCTTGATCTTCTGCTTGACGGCATTGAGGTTTCGGGCTTGGATGGCGTTCATTTTCTTGGGCGTGACCTTCTGCTTGGCGAGGGCCTCGTTCATGAAGTCCTCTAGGTCGGCGAGGATACGGATGTAAGGCTTGGGGGTCTTGCCACCGGGGACCTTGGCGACCTGGCGGCTCAGCTTGTCGAACTCTGCATCACTCTGTTAGCTTCCGGTTACGGGCTTTAGGAGTGAATTTGCTTCTCCTACCGGCCGAAATGAGGGTCCAGTCGCCGTTCTTCTGTCCGTTCTCAATCTGCTTGATGGATGCCTCCAGCTCATCGGACCGCTTGTCTTTGGCGCTCTTGACCTTGCTTCGGACTTCATCATCGCTCTCGTCGTCGGATGAAACATCCTTCAAGAATCGGTTTCCCTTGCCCCCTTCGGAGTCGTCGGAGGAGGAGTCATCGCTGTCAGCATCGCTGTCGGCATCGGAATCGTCGTCGGAATCCTTCTCGAAGGCGTTCTTCTTAACCGGCACCTCCTCTCCCTCGGAATCGGAGTAGAGCTCCTCCTCCTCGCTGGAGCTGTCGCTGGAGCTCTCGTCGCCGCCGCGGAAAAATCGAGACATGATGGGCGATCTCTTTGACGCTGGATCTTGTCCTGGTAAGGGTCAATCTCGCAAGGTGCGTGCGCGGGGTTGTTTCGAAGTGAACGAAAATTGGTGATTTTTGGTGGGAGGTGGGGCGTGCACCTTGGGGCTTAGCGATTCAGCCTCCTAACGAATGAGAGATGCTTCCCATATCGATAAGCGGGTCCCCAAGAGACCACACGACATTTTTTTTCCCTCTGCAAGCTGGCAGCCTGGCACCCAAACAAACAGTAAGGACGACGGCGGCGACTGCGCCACAACAGTACCTCGTGGCGGTGTCACGTACCTAACCCCCCTTCCAATGGCAGTGGCGCCGGTTCCGCAGCCAGAAATCCGACATTACATTGGGGAAATTTAGTAACTCGCCTTCGACCCGATTTCTCAGCAAGCAACTACCACCTCCACTCCATATCTCCATTCTCTACCACAAGGCTCCTCCCACGCCATGACCCGAATTCACTGCACGAGCGCGTCTTCAGCTGCAAGGTCGTTCCTTCAGCTTGCCACTCGCAGCTACTCCACCGCCGGGGCGAAGTCTTCTACACCCCTCGAGTTCCTGACGCCGCGATGCGCAACATCAAGGACCACAAAGGCCACCGCTGTTCCTCTCGCGTCCCGGTTCTACAGGCCAAGCGCCTGCAATCAGAGTTCGTGGGCTGTTCCGGTCCGAGTTTCCTCTGGCAGGAGTTTCGCAACCTCGTCCATCCGACAAAAGACTCGAAGCATATTGAACACCCAGACGGATGAGGATGGCAAAGAAATGATGCTAGAAATCACGCCCCGGGCCGCCAAGGTAGAGGACACATGCCCGATAGTCAAAGATTGGAGAGAAAACTGACAATTTGCAGCGCTTGACCCAGGTTATGGAGAAGGATGCCAACCCCAATCTCGCGTTACGCATTCAGGTCGAAAGTGGCGGATGTCATGGCTTCCAGTATCTGATGAGCCTCGTTACTCTCCCCGACAAGGGTTCCTCTGAGTGGTCATCTGTTGTCAATGAGGACGACACGATATTCCAGTATCTCCCCGATGATGTCGACCCCAGCTCAGCTTCTGAAGAAGGTCCCAAGATTATACTCGACGAGCCGTCCCTCGACTTGCTTAAAGGCAGCAAGGTGGATTTCACGATGGAGTTGATTGGATCACAGTTCAAGATCGTCGATAATCCCTACGCGACGAGCAGCTGTGGTTGTGGGACAAGCTTTGATATTAAGATGTAGACAGCGAAGTGGAGGAATGCCTTACTAGAGTAGCCTTTCAAACACCACTCGAGGAAATACTACAATACACACTACAGCAAATGCATGCCCCTACTTGGGCGACATGGGGGTGGTCAGTGGCAACGGGCATCAAGGTCACCAGATACAAGCGTCATATTTAAACAATACCGAGGAATCACAACCAATATGGAAAACTCGAGTGTCATTCATCACGGTATCAATTTGCACAAATCCCTGTCATGATACAAACGCCGAGCAACCAAATTCATTTTTAGGGCCTTATTGACCGTCCCATTACACCTTAACCGGAAGTAACCATTTTAGTTCATCTGGCGGACGAGGGCGTTGATAGCCTCCTCGCGGTTGCCAAGGTCACCACCCTCGATGAAGTGCTTGAACTTGCGGGGGCGGAAGCCACCAGTGGGGTTGCTGAGCTTGAAGGGCCACAGGAAGTTGGATGCCTGCTTGAAGTTGGGGCCGACAGTGTAGATCTCGTGGATGAGATCCTCCATGCAGACGATGCCGTACTTGCCGAGGTTCTCCTCGATGATGGAGTTGTCGGTCAGGGCAGTGCGCTGCTTGTTGACCTTGCCGTAGCCGCGCTTGTAGACAAGCTCCTTGACGGTCTTCAGGTTGGGGTAACCGTAAGCGACCCAAGGCTCGACAACCTTGAGCATCTCGGTGGTAGCCTTGGTGACCTTGATGAAGACACCGTTGTTGATCTGAAGGAGACGGAGAAGCTGGAGGATCTTGCGGGGCTTAGGGGCAATCTTGTTGATACTGGAGACATATTAGCACGAGTGCACGAATGGATTTCGGAAATGCTGGAAACGTACCCCTTGATGCGGACAACGAAGATCAGGTTGGCCTCAGCGGGGATGTAGGCGGAGTCCTCCTTCTTGGCAACGCGGTGAAGGCGGACCTTCTCGCGCTCGTTGTCACGGTACTCCTTGACGTACTTCTCAGCACGCTTGAAGATGACACCGCGCTTCTCCTTGTTGGACTGATGAAGTTATGTTAGCTTCAATCTTCTGAACCAGAACGTGTACAAATGTGTGCAAGGTCAGGCAATGTCAGACCCGAAAGAAGGTTAATTATCAACAGCATAGACTTATGTCTAGTCGATAGGTATGTTATGCATCATAATGCCGGGGAAAAGAAAGTGGATAATACGTACAGCCTTCTTCTTCTCAGTGGCGGCGTTGCGCTCAGCGCGGGCCTTCTCCTGAGACTTTCTCTTCTTGAGGAGGGTCTCAGGGACCAGGATCTGGTCGTTGGTAGGAACGCTATGATAATCAGATTAGCACGTAGTCCAGCATACCAACATGGTATGAGACAGAGCGCCGGTGCGAGAACTGTTGCAAAGCGACATTCTCCGCCTTGGCTAACTCGAGTAGTTGATTTTAATCGGTGAGGGGGCTCAATGCAGTGACTGCAAAATTGAAAGCCCCATTTGCCTCATCCGACAATACCCCGAACAGTTCTGTTCAGGAAAGTTTGAGTCGAGAGTGACAGGTGAGCATTGGCATTTTCAGCCAAGTCGCCATGTCAGCCCAATCGACAATGGTTTTTAGAGAGAAGAGTACGAAAACACTTCATCTCCAACACCCCAGGCTACATCTCTCATTGCGCAAGCTGTGTTCCAAGCATGGGCACATTCGAGGGAGAAGTCCGAGAAAGATCGAGCTGGCAGGCCAACGGTCCTAGCGACAAGGCATTGGGATCGTTGGCTTTCCCAGCGAGGAGGACCACGGCAATCTGCAAGAGACTCGAGACCGGGCGCCTGTCCCATATCTCGGGGATCAGGAAGGAAGCACATACGTAGCACCCATTTTGTCGGCGACGGCTGGTGATGAGGAGTCGGTTAGTGTTGTCGGGCGGCGATGCTGCTGGAGAAAGAAGGAATCTTCGCGGCTTCAATTCTTCCAACGGGGTGAGGTGGATGCCAGGATCCACCAGGGAAAAAATTGGCGGCTAGGGCAGGGCTTTTTCCGCTGCACCCACCAAATACGATATTTCACAGCCGGTATTTCTGCCGCACCCCACCGCTTTGGTGGGCCACACGCTCTGCCACTAAACCGTCCATCGCGAGAATTCCACTTGGTGATCCTCATTCTCAACAGCCCAAGTGTCAAGACACCAGAAGTCTCGCCAAGTTCAAAATGCCCCCCAAGAAGGTCGCCCGTGCCCCCCAGGAGAACATCTCCCTGGGCCCCTCCGTCCGCGATGGTATGAATATCCGAGGCAGCCACTGGCAATTGGGAGGAATATCGTGAAGAGCGGCACGCGCTGACATGTTCGGGTTTTTATAGGCGAGCTCGTCTTTGGCGTTGCCCGTATCTTCGCCTCTTTCAACGATACCTTCGTCCACGTCACCGATCTCAGGTTCGTAAACCCACGAGCCCCGCAATACTGTCTTTGGAGTTGGGAGAATGCCAAAACTTGAAGATTTGTACCGAACGTCGATGGGACTAGAGGCTAATTCGAGTGTTTCTCAGTGGTCGCGAGACTATCTGCCGTGTTACCGGTGGTATGAAGGTCAAGGCCGATCGTGACGAGTCCTCCCCCTACGCTGCCATGTTGGCTGCTCAGGACGTCGCTGCCCGCTGCAAGGAGCTTGGCATCAACGCTCTCCACATCAAGATCCGTGCCACTGGTGGTATGTCTTCACCAACCTGAAGATGCCTTCGACAGATCCAAGACTAATTCGTCCTCCCAGGTAACGGCACCAAGACCCCCGGCCCCGGTGCCCAGTCTGCTCTCCGTGCCCTCGCCCGTGCTGGCATGAAGATTGGCCGCATTGAGGACGTTACCCCCACGCCCTCCGACTCTACCCGCAGAAAGGGTGGTCGCCGTGGTCGTCGTCTCTGAGCGGCCCGCGATTGGGTTGCTTGGATTGGACAGGAGTTTCGCTACCTGGTACCTCTGTGGCGTTGAGAATCACGAGGAGAACGGCCATTGTGCCTGGTCTCCAGTCTATCTTGCGTTGCCTGTTCCGGTAACGGTATAGGGAGCAGTAGACAGTTATGAGTTCGCCCGAAGAAGGCCCATGAATCATGCTCCTTGTCAGAATCAGTCCCAACGTTGTGCCATATTAAATTTTGATGTCTATGTCGGCGTTTGCATTAGGTATTGCTATATTGTGAACCTCATGTGAAACATCTATCTCACTGTCCAAACTCCTTGCTAGAATTCCCCTGATGCCTCGGTGAATGCCACTTCATTTCACCCCGGGCTTCAATGTCCAGATCCCACGGCCAGTCCCCCCTGTCTTGTTTAACATGGCAACCTTGTCCAAAGCCGTCTTGAACTCGTCGCTCTGCTTCTTCCCCGGGCAGAGTGGATTGAAATGATCTACAAGCATCTTGCTGGGGACTCGTCCACCCTGCCGATTGATAAAGGTCTTGATCATGGCCATGAAATCCTTGGCCTTGAGGTTGCGGTCAGAACCTGGCGTGCCAGACCTTGAACTGGCTGCGCTCCCGCCATTCAGCCCTTGCCGTTCGGCAAGATTGCTCATAACGCCAGCTGAACTCGGTCCTCCACGTCGGCGATTAGCTCCTGGACGCCCTCCTTGTCCGACCTCTCCAGTCCAAGTCACCGTTCCGACGGGCATTCGACGAGCTTCCATTTCAGCCTGTCGTAGGTGAGCCGCAGCCTGTCTCGCTACCTGATTGGCCTCGTGACGAAGGACGCTTTGGTCCGCCTTGGCCTTTTGCGGCCCATTGACGATTTGCTCATGATCGTAGGCGCTGTTGACGGATCGGGCAAAGATTCCCTCCAACATGCGTCTCTCCTCATGGGCGGATTTGTCTTCCTGGAACTCCTCCATCGCAGCAACCAATCCCATGCTCTGGAGCTCCTTGCCTTCCTCGTCCCCTTCCTTTACACCAACGCTGCCAATAGGTTGCAAATTATGCGATACGTTGCTTGGCACGCCGCCGTTTGACAAGTCAAGCTCTGCCCCCTTGAAGACATCACTTCGTTGGGCGCCGGCTTCGTCTGATGGGTTGAAGCTGAACAAATCGTAGAGATCAGAAAGGTCGTAGGAGCTCCTCTGTTTTGGGTCTTTCAGAACCTTATTCGTCATAAATTGCTTGAAGATCTGGCGGTGGTATATCTTCTCCTCAATCGTGCCCTCCGTCATAAGTCGGTAGATCTTGACTGGCTTTGTCTGTCCTAACCTCCATGCTCTTTCACGAGCTTGTAGGTCAGTTGAAGGGTTCCAGTCGGGGTCGAAGATGATGATCCGGTCGGCGCCTGTCAGATTCGTTCCCAGTCCACCAGTTCTGGTGGTCATGAGGAAGACAGAAATATCAGGGTCGCCGTTGAAACGATCTATCATGGTCTGTCGCTGGTCCACGGGCGTTTCACCGTCCATGCGAAGATGAGAGATCTCACACTCTCGCATGCATTTTTCAATGATGTTGAGCATCTGCTTTCCTTGCGAAAAGAGCAGCGTCTTGTGACCATTTGGAATCATGACCTTTTGTAATAGATCTTTGGTGAGCTGAAGCTTGGCAGAAAGCTTGGGGCTCCCGAAATCGTAGCCAGCCTTTCGTCCCAGACTCTTGTCGAGGAGATCCGGATGGTTACAAATCTTTCGCAGTATATCGATGCCGTAGAGGGACTGGCGCCGGCGGCTGAGAATGGCCGAAACCTCGTCTGACTTTAAGAATGTCTCATACGCGCCCCGTTGTCCATCAGTCAGTTTACAAAACAAGACCTGCTCTGTCTTCTCCGGAAGGTCTGCAGCCACATCGACCTTCAAGCGTTGCAGCAAGTACTCGCTTATGGTCTCTTTCAAAGCCTCGGCGCATTTTTCTGCCGTCATTACCTGCAAGTTCGAAGCATTTGCGTACCCACCCTGGCGGATAGGGATCTCAAACTGGGTTCGGAAATTGACAAGGGTGCCTAAGCGCATGGGATAGATGAAGTCGAAGAGAGACCAAAGCTCTGTGAGATTGTTCTGTACTGGCGTTCCCGAAAGTATCACACGATTGGGCGTGTTTAGTTCTTTGCAAGTGACCGTGATCTCGGCGTTGGGATTCCGGATCTTATGGCCCTCGTCCAGAACTGCGTAGTCCCACTGAACCTGCAATAGCTCGTCTGCATACGTTTGGAGACCAGTATAAGTTGTGACGAGAACATGGCCGTTCTTGACTACCCCATTGACAATATTCCTTGCCGCTTTTGCGGATTTGTTTGCAAGCGGCTTGTAATGGTCCAGATCATATTCGTCTTCGAACTTGGGGTTCAACATGCCACTGCCTGACGCATGGAGAATCGAAACCCGGAGAGGCGGCCACCATCGATGAAACTCACTTACCCACTGGCGAAGAAGAGTAGCGGGGGCAACAACAATGACAGGACGATCGAGTTTCTTGCTGTAGTGGAGAGCAGCAATGAATGCAATCAACTGCACAGTCTTTCCCAGGCCCATCTCATCGCCAACTATTCCTCCCACGTTCTGCTTGTATAGTTCGGCAAGCCATTGCACGCCGGTTTTCTGGTAGCCGAAAAGAGATGGATAGATGTCTCCGGGAAGTTTTAAGTCATCAGCAAAGTGGTGGTCTGGGAAATCTGGGGCGGGCTTGAACCACTCATCCTCTTCTTCGTCGCTCTCTTCGGTCTCTGCCGGCTGATGCGTTTGACGACGAGCCCGTCGTGCCCGACTGCGTCGAGTCACCCAATCTTTTAGCCTTCTTTTATAGTGCGCCTCATTTCCATCATCGATTTTGCTCAGGTCGATTTGCTCCTGCTCAGATGCCTTGGCCTTGGCCTTACTCTTTCGAGCTTCTTCCCGTATAAGGTCGTCCTCATTTCCTTGCTGCCAAACACCGTGGTCGTCGTCATCAGACTCGGATTGAGCATCGGGTTCAAACTCGGCAGATGGGCTCCGCTCCACAGCGCGTCTCTTCTTCCTCGGCCGAAGTGAGAACTCGCTCTCAACTTCGGTTGCCGGACGTTTGAGCTCGGCTGGCTCATCCGCGAAACCAGGTCGTCGAAGCGTCTGGTGTGATGTTGGTCCTTGAGCATCGCCCCCTAGCTGCTCGGCAGCTGCCTCCTCTTCCGCATCAAGTATGGTATCTGCTAGCTGGCCTTCGATTCCCGGAGGGCGTGCGCCGCCTATTTTCGCAAACGGGGTGATTTTCCCGGTGCGGATGAGGTAGTCACGGTGGCTTTCACCTGGCAATCTTTGCGATTTGGCTTGGTTGGGATCATGGATGGGATCCTCCTGACGGCGCTTGCTCATTCGTGCTTTGAAGTCCGAGATGTCACTGCTAACTTGATGGAGCTCTTCGTCCAATTTGGCAATCTCTCTCTGGACATTGCGCGACTGGTATGGGTTGCCGGATACCTGCTCAAGGCGCTTCTTGGCCTTGTCGAGTTGAAGTTGGAGCCGATGCCTCGTCGCCTCCAGTTTTTCAATGCGAGCCTGATCCTTCTTATCTTCGGCCTCCATCAATACCGCATTCGCCTGGGTCGTGATGTCGCGCTCCAGTTCATTCTGATCCCTTACGGCAGTTCCGGTCAGATTCCTAAGCGCATCTTCCTCATCCATGCCCTCATTGATGAATACAGGCTCGGTATTGTCTGGGTTTGACTTTTCTTGCGCGGCAGCAACCATTCTTCCAAGAAGCTCAGCCCGGCTTTCGCCTTCGCCGTCGGGAGTGTACTCTTCGGACATCATGTTGCGACCAAGGTAAGGATGTGGAATGGGCGCCTAGTGATCCGCCGTGGCTGGTGATTATTGAGAAGAGCGATCCCAGCTGGCGATATTCGGGCAACCGCAGGGCTAAGAGTTAGATCACACGCATAGGTAAGGTCTCTCTAGGTTGAGCGAGATGCCTGGATGAAGCGTGGCCAAGCAATGTTCAGTCGCGACGACACAATACTTGTCATTTCGCTGACTCGTTGTCAAAGCATAGCGCAAGGTCTAGAAACAAAAGAGCGTAAGCTTGCCTCTGGAGAACCAGATTGAGAGGTGCGAGAGTGGCTATGAAAAAGTTTGGATCACAACCGTTGTGAACTTGGGCGATGACGCATTAAAGGGACAGTATTCCCGGAAGCCACAGGCACGTGCTATGATTGGTCAGTTGTTTAAGTGGTCAATAGGCAGCACGGGCACTGCCACAGCGGCTGCCACAGCCGCCACACTGTGTCAACAGTACTAGCTTACTTAGACCTCCAATATTGGCGTTATCCCAACCACCGAGCAGCACTACACCTTCCGGGTTTTGTTGACAAAGTACTTGGCTACCTATTCATCTGCCTCCCTTATCTGTCTTCAAATCAATAACACGATTGCTTTCTCCATTGGAGTTCACCCTGCAAGGTCGACTCGTCTTCCCTTGAATGCGGATAGCTTCAGCGGCGCGCTTCCTCATAGAGCCATGTCATGGTCTGTTGTTCTGCGCCGTACTTCAACCCAGAGCCCTCTTCAGCGTATTTCAGCACACACAGGCAGTTTCTTCATGTCGCAGAGGATGTACTCACAGCAACCTCTCTGGCTCCGAACCGTCATCCAAGACTCAAACCCCCCTCCAAAGCTATACGCCTGGACCCTATCAAATCTTAACCTCGAGAAGAGCAGTGTGTGTCAACCCAAGGTTGAATCTTCCTATGATAGGGATCGCCAAATTTACATTTTGGGCATCGGAAACCTCGGTCGTCTGTTTGCAAGCTCTTTGGCCGGTGCTCCCGAGAAGCCCCCCATCACGCTCGTAGTTCACAAGAAGGAACTCTTACTTGAATGGCTGGCCAGTGATGGTATCGAGATTATCCGCTCCGGCACGAAGGAAACTCGCAAGAGTTTTAGAATCGAGTGGTGGACGGACTTAAAGCCAGACCACGGCCCCGTCCGTGAGATTTCTGATGGCGGCAAGCTACAAAACCTCGTCGTTGCAACCAAAGCTGCTGCGGCGCTACCTCAAATCGACCGACTTCGGGCTTATCTGTGCCAAAACAGCACCATTGTCTTCACTCAGAATGGCATGTCGAAGTTCTGGCCGCCTCACGGCTTGGAGTACATGTCCTACCGCTTCGACAAAAACAACGCCCCTAATATCCTGGGCTGCGTCACGACACACGGAGTCACCTCCAAGGGACCCTTTCAAAGTTTACATGCTTCACAGGCGGATGTGGCGGTCGGTTGTGTTCTCTCAAATCCCGAGTCTCGTTGCAAGTCTGCCTACCTGGTGAAGCAAATCACGGAAGCCCCTCATCTCAAGGGAAGGGCAGTCTCACGGCCAGAGCTTTGGATTCTCCAGCTAGAAAAGCTGGTGGTCAACGCCATTATAAACCCAATCACAGCTATTTTGGGTTGCAAGAATGGGGCTCTGTTTGTCAATCACAAGGATCTCCTCGAGCCAGTCATTGATCAACTGCTGGCCGAGGCAAGCAAAGTTCTTCAAGCTCTTGCTCGAGATGATAGTAGTGCGGCAATCATCGAAGAAGCTCGTTCAGGAGCTGGGACGCGCCTGGACCTCACGCCTCAGAGCTTGCAGGAGCGATTCTCTCAGCAATGTCTCAAGAAGATGGTATATACCGTGGGTCATAAGGTCAGGGACAACACAAGCTCAATGCTTCAAGATGTACGCGCTGGTCGGTCAACGGAGGTCGGGGACTTCAACGGCTGGCTCATCGAAACGGCCGCATACCTCGACAAAGGTATTGATATGACTGGTCACCAAATTCTAGCCGACCTTGTCGAGTCAGGCACATCCCTTGATGCGGACCAACTAGGCAAGTGTTTTCCTTGAAGCTTGCCGCCGCTCGTAGAACAGGGGGGTCTTGGCAGGCTTTACCGAGGCCCTAATGCGCCAGAATCTCGATTCAGAAACGCTTCGTATGTCATGGCAGCACCTCTCTCTGCAATAAGCGCGCTGCATGAGCAGCCCTCACTGTCACAAGCCATTCGCCAGTTGACATCGTTGTCCAAGCGCTCCAACCATGCATCCGGGGGCTCAGCATCACAGCGGCAAGTTGCCGAGGTTCTCTGAGTTGCACTCGACTTCTCTTCTCGCTATGGGCGAGAGGCGACATCGGCCCATGACAGATGACTCGAATATGCTTGGTCCGTCCCTCCCTGGTGCTGCAACTACGCTACCCCTAATTCGCCGGGGTCCGTGTTTCAGAATAGCCTCCTGGCAGATTTTGACAGAACTCTCCGCCTGGTTGCCCGACGAGGCTCTGAGGGGAAGAGGAGAGGAGGGGGAAAGGAAGGAGAAAAGATTGTTCAGTTTACTCTCAGTCTATCTGTCGAAATCACTATACATACCAAACAGCAAGGAGGTGAATAATACCAACCGATAGCGACTCGCTTTCCACCTGCAGTGCCTAGGTTTTGGGCACCTATAGTCTTCTCTAGCGACCGCATCCAGCATCCAGATCCATTTGGAAACTTACCGCTACTCCTTGGTACCACGGCTGGCTTCTTCAAGGGCCAGTAAAACCTGCGGCTGGAGTTTCCTAACTATACGGAGCACAGGCAAGGCAAAAGGTCTGATTGAATGGTTCAGGTGCACCACGGCATCTACTGGCAAGGCTTAACTGCATGGAGCTCTTACTCCATGCAGCATCTCGAGACTCTCTAGGCTTTCACACCGATCTCGAGTGAGAATCTAGACCATGACGCCGTCAAGCCCATCATGCCAGGTCGATTGCATCAAGGTCAAGGATTACACCACCCTTGTTCTTCCATCTCGTTTGGGGACTATCTTGTTCACACCTCTCTCGCCGGTTTCTTAGATAGGTACTTCCTTTTTGATCTGCCCGGCTTTCGCAAAGTCATAGCAGCCACATTCCTGTTGGGTGAGCTGTCGTCCCTCACCGACTGTCAACCTCCTCACCGAATCTCCGACCGGGACGTGCAATAACAAGGGATAGCCCAGCGAGAGGGATAGCCTTACCTTGGTTAGCCCTAACTCGCCTTGCCTTCCAACATAAGCACAAGGCAAGACGTCTTTCATTAGTCCGCGCTGGTTTCCCGGCGTTACCATCCTCAATGCATTACCACGTCAGCATGAAACACACCACTCAATGCCTGAGGCCCTTCCCCCGCAGATGCCATATCCTGCCTTCAGCCTTCAGTCTGCGATCGGAAAACACCAGTCCTCTTTCTTGCATCATCGACTTGTAGAAACTGTGGCTGTTCAGGCTCCGGGGTGGTGGTAGGGGTTAGTCACAGACCGGCCACCCCCCCTGGGCGGCAGTTTATCACGGTTGCAACATGACCCATGTGCCCCCTCGATCTCTCTTTTCTCTCTTTTCCCTCTCTTTCTTCACAATCTTGGTGCTTCATTCCGGTTCTGCTTGTATGCAAGTGACATATGCGGCATGTACATCCCCTTCTCCCCCGGCACAACTCGCATGCATAGACCAATCGATGTAACTACATAGTTGAAAGAGGCACTCGGCCAGGATCATAGTTATGAGACGAATGGACGCTCACACGGGAATACATCCAACTGGCCAGGCCCGGCCCAACCACGATACGATAATCATATCCCCGCGTCACCCCCTGCTAACCCAGTGTATGTATGATGCTCCGTATCGGCCCATACTTCGTCAACAGGCCAGCCCTTCCGCTGCCTATGGCACACCTGGCCTGGTACTCTAGACTGTGCGACCGAAAATCGAGACGCAGCGGTGAGCGTCACCTGCTTAACTCTGGTGGCTGGCCCGGGCACCCACAGAGTGAGCGGCAGTCCCCGGGTTATCGGGCACTCTTCCTTGTTCTTCATCTATCCTGAATTGGCTATGGCTTTCCAACCCTTGTCTCGGCTTTAACGGTCGGTAACCCAAATCTATTAGCTCCATAACCAATCCAACATCGTGCGAACTGTAACGCGGAAGCCTCCTCGCTGGGATATGCGTCAATTCCTTGTCACATGAGAACGCAAAACTAGGTAGAAACGGTCCGAAAAGGTGAACTAAGCATGAAAGACTCCGTGGGGCGGCAGGACCTTCGCGAACAATCTCAAAATCCTTTGGGTGAGTGGTGATCTTTAGAACACTGAGGGAACATATCGCCTAGTATTCGCAACGTGGTTCCTCACATCTATCTTTTGAAACCCGTAATGAACCATCGTCGTCGTTAAAGAGAGAGAAAAGGAAACTCGGGTGTTGAGAATAAAGAATTGAAAAGTCATTAAATATGAGCATTTGAAGAAGACATTATACCCAAAGGGAAACATAGACATTGAAGAAAGTCCGGCGTAGGAAAGATAAGGAAACGGCCGGACTTTGGAATAGCGTAATTGAAAAGGAGGGCGCAAAGGAAAAGGACTTTGCAGCGTGGTATCTTCTAATTCGAGAATCGTTCCTTAGAGGCAGTTCCAGGAAAGTAGCAGCGAAGTAAATAGATTGATAGACAAAAATAAAGTCGTTAATTAGCCAGTTGATATGACAAGGTTGTTCTTATATGATCCTCAGGGAGAGTGCGGTGGGGAGACTTCAACGGTATTAGAACCTGAGGGAAAACATCACTGGAGTTGTTGATATGATATATCTTCGGACTCGACGGCAGACACAGCGACAGGGGAAGAATATTCTCCTCTCGCAACTCCCCCAAGCTGATCGGCCCGTTCTCGACAAGCGGCAGGCGTGAAGCCAGCACCAACTTTGTTGGCAACAATACGCCATTTTTCGTTTTCGTAATCTTGAAGCGCTGTGCGCAGTTTCTCGTCCTGTTTTTTTTGTCTCTGTTAGTCTCCATTCTGGAAAGCGTACCATCCTCCACGTAAACCAAGCCAAGTCTCGGCGGAGAAGGGGCGTGACGTACCGTTTCATCAGTCCAGTGCGTCGTCTTTGCCTTGAGTTTGGTACAATAGCGCACTTGTAGTGTTCCGGAAGAGCGGCCCGGAAAGAAATCGGCAATTTGCTTCCAGGTCAAGTTCTTATGCTCCTTGAGGTCGATCAATAGCTGGTCGTCCTCCGGGGTAAATTTTAGCTTCGGACCTCGTGGCCGTGGCGCCGGAGAGGGCATGCCCATCTGGCCTACCACACTCGGTGCGCCTCCTCCACTCTCATCTCGGCGCATCATCTTTGATGGGGGTTCGGAGTCTGGAAGACGGTGGTGATGGTGTGTGGGGGGAAGATGGGACTGGTTGACCGCCGCCGCCGCCGCTTGGGCATAGACGGAACCCATAGGGGTATGCTGCATCCTGAGGTCCGCCTCCCCGAGATCAGACATACCCGTGACGGAAGAGAGATCGAGGTCGTCGGGGCGTGGTCGTTTGGGGACGCGTACGTGCGTCTGCTGAGTCGGGTTTGACATGGCTTGGTACATCGGCGCAAGCACTTGGGCAGGTGTCCCAAACGGCGAAGGGGCCAACCGATGGTGGCTCAGCTGGGACGGGTCCATCATCATTTGGGGCTGAGGGTGTTGGTGTTGATGCTGGTGCTGTTGGTGCTGGGACATGGCTGAGTGTTGGGAGTGCGTGTTGCTGTGGTGCGACTCGGGACTCTCATGGAGGCCGATGGCGGCCTGGGTCCCGGGATGGTGGAGGGAGGTTCGAGGCTGCTGCATATGGTGACGTTGATGAATGGGCGATTCATAGACGTGTTGCTGCTGGCTCTGCTCGCCTGTATGCGAGCCCTGGCCAGTGTAGTCCACATTGTAATCCCCTACTCGATAGTGTCCCGCCAGCGTGCCTCCGATACATGGGTTCCGCCAGAGCGAACCGCTCTGGACGGTCGCCGGAGTCTGGATGGAGAGAATTTGGTGAGATGAAGCCCTTCCGGGCTGGGTCGCGGATGGAAGGAGTTGATGGAGCTGAGGGGGAGACGTTGCGGGGTTGCTTGCGCCGACTTAAGGCGTCTTGTCTAGTTGACAAGGGCTATATGTCGACTGTGATATTGCGCGCTGCAGTATTGGGCCCATGTGTCGCCAGGATGATTGGCACGGGGCAGTGGCTTTCCCGCTTCCGTGCTTGCTGAGATTGTAGGAGTGGGAGGTTGTCGCTTTTGGTGCGTAGCGCGAGCGAGGGTGTTGTTATATGTGTCAGGGCTGGACCGGGGCTGGTCGCAAGGAGGCTCCTGGGTACTAACGAGCGTTGTCGACTGGTTAAACGAGTGGAAGGCAAACACGGTGCAATAGCTGTAGAGGACCGGTTGCCAACTGGTAGTCGAGGAGTCACCGAGGGTATATACGCTTTTACATCATTGAGCCCTTGACAACGTCCCAGCCGTTCGTGGATATTTAAACCGGCGGGGGCCACCACACCGGGGACGACGGTCCAAGCTAGGACATGGGCCGCATGGCCATCGTCAGATGATTCATGGGTCTGGAGCAGAAGCAATTACGGTGTGTGGACCGTGGGTACTGGGCCGGCTTTCCAGAAGTGCGGGTTCTCGATATCAAGATTGCGGCGAGCACACCCGTTTCGCACCCGGTTGCGGAGGCGAGTGGCCCAGGCCAAGCGCCGAGGGCGATATAATATGAGCATCTTATGCCACTCACTCAAGGGTCCCGAATATAGAAACAACTATGCCCGGATCCCCGTTGCAATCCCTGGGTACTAGGTTTGCTGCGTGGTTGCGTGGTTTGCTCGTTAAGTTGGGTGTAATGCATGCCCATGTCCATGTCCATGTCCATCACTTCTGAGATGGCAATTTGGCAGCGTCACGACCCCTGCGGACCGGGCCTTTGGGGCGACATCTCAATTGGAGGTAAACCTGGCCGGAAAATTGAGGGCCTACAGTGAGCTGGGGCTTGTTACGAGCACGTACATTTAGGCTGGGCTGCGTTGGGTTGAGTTGGCGTGCGGGTGCCGGCATGCGGTACTTTGGGTAAGAGATGGCACCGCACAAATCCTCTTTAGCCTCACGAGACATGGGCGACGTTGAAGCCAACGGGTGCCGAGCTAAGGCGTGGCATCGAGAGCACGTTGTAGGTACTGTAAGCCTTGATGCGGGTTGGGCGGTGCAGAAGAGGCCGAACCCTGCTTGCAAGGGGGGGAACAGGGGCCATGTACGTAGCACACCCCGGGTAGACTATATCAGACGGCGGACCAAGCAACTGCCATTGCTGGCTAGGGGCGTGTCGTGCTGAAGCTATGTACTGTATTCCACAAGCCGAGGAAGAGATGGGATGGGTAGCAGCACTAACATTAGGAGGGGGGAGGGGGGTTGACGGAAGGACCAAAAAAAGGGTTGACAGTCCCTGTTAAGATCCAAGCTAGAGAAGGGCACGGCATCGCATCGCTCCAATCCAGTGGATCATGGACGAGGGAGGAGCACGCACGTCATAGTAGCCATTCTGGCCACGATCGGCGGGGCCGCCTCATCTAGCAAACCGTGGCTGCCATCAGTACAGAGCACGGTACCGGTCAATACAACCCTGCAAGGCTTGCGAAGGGACCACCACTGAATGGCTTCTTCGCAATGGATATCGCACCCGAGACTTATCGTAGTCGGGTTGGTTTAGATTTTCCACAGAGCATCTGCAAGCACGCTGAGGAGGGCAGCAGGGGAGTTGTGTGAGAGGCCGAGATGACTTCATGGATGATCTTGGCAAGGTAGAGACTTCGAGGCCAGTGGAGCTGGGGTCGACGAGAGGCCAAGCCAGAACGACAACTGGTTTGCGAAAGACGGAAGATAATGTTAGGCTGAGCCCTGCGGGCGGGTGCCATCCATCTCGAGGCCATTGCGTACTCTGGAGTTCGTACGGAGCATAGTACATGGCACACGGGCCATGCTCTGGTTGGGTAAGCAGGTTACCAAGAAGACAGATGATGATCCTCCAATGTCTGTGGCAATTATCGAGCAATTGCAGCTCTCAATGCGCTAATGAGAGGTAATTGACGTCGAACGGTTGAATGCAGGATCAGGGATGTTCGCATGAAAAAGAAGGGCCCAGGGGGAGGATCTAGAAATGAGCATCGCAACCTCCCAGTCGCATGGTACAGTAGGTGCTGGGCCTGCTCTGTGGCGGTGTCCTCAATCGCGCGTCGTCTCGCACCGAGCCCAGGGGCCCGGTAGATTACGGTACCAGTCGAGCACTATGTAGAGCAGCCTGCGGCCTGCCACGTCTGCCTCGCCTGCTTCTAGAAGGGGGCTTCTAGCGCGCGCCGTTTGTGGAGGAGAAGAGTGTGGGCCGGGGAGCAGGGGCCACGATGGAATGGCTGGCTGGCAGGCTGGATGGCCAAGTACTGTACTACAGTACAATACAATGTACTGTATGCAACGGCCAACCAACATCCAGCATGGAGCATGGCCCTGCCGAGCCTGTCCTATCCGGTCTCGAGGGTCTCGGGGCGGTAGCCTGTGGGACAAGGTGGAACGGCGTTGTACGGAATAGACGATGTGGGATGGCGCAGGACGGTGTGGCCGTCGGACAGGCCTCTTCTGTTGTTTGACGCATGCCATGATTGCCGTGGCATGGAGAGATGATATTGACAGCCATGACAGAAGAGGAAAAAGAAAAGAAAGACGAAAAGGGGGGGGGAGGGATCATCGGGGCACCGAGTATGGCGTACAGAGGACAATCGAGGATAATCAGTGGCTGAGTGGCCAGCTCGGTGCAGAACCAGGCAAGAGCCAACGCGTGAGACGGGTACCTGCCTTTGTTGTTGCCCAGCCTGCGGGTCCCCCACCAGCCCCAACTCGGCATCCACAGCCTCCAAGGCTCCTACCCTCCAACCCACAGTCGTGCACTCACTCACACTCACCCACTCACCCACTCACCCACTCACCCACTCACTCACTGAACCTTGCAGGGTTGGCTGGCAATGACCCAATGCACGTAAAGCACCTCAGGCCAGTAGTGATGGACAACGGAAGCAACACAGAGTGGTGATCGATGCACAAAACAAGGTCCCTACATCGACTACCCCGACAGAGGCCTCGTCACGCTCGTATTGGGCGCCTAAATATAGCAGACGACAGCTTATCCTTGCCCATTATGTCGCCGTCCACCAGACCTACCGATCTTACCTGTCGCTAGGTAGGTGGGTTGGGTTGGTAGGTAGAGATGGCATCGACACAAAGCTTCCGTCTACAAACTTCGTTAAACTTGTTCAGGCACGCTATGTATGCCTGCAGGCAAGGAGTGAATCCTCCGCAGAGACCCGGTGGAGCACGAATTCCAAGTACTCCCTGTGCTGCCTTCTATGTTTGTCGACGTTTGCGAAGAGGCCTGGCCTGTTCTGTAAACTATCTCGAATAGGCCAAGGAATATCGCAGTCCTCTATAGGTGCCTACGGGTACCCATCCACTGTACCTGGTGGGTAGCGCACCCATTTCTACAAGCTCAGAGTCTAGTCGCGAAAATCAACGGTCACTAGTGACCCGGTAGCTCCCCAGCTAATCGAGAGCCGGTCGCCTTATGGCAATCCCATTCAGGTAAGTCAGTTGGCTGCCGGTTGGGTTCCCTCTGATACCACCCTATGACGAGATAAGCCCGGATCTCCAAGGCCCTGTCCGCTGGCCCGGACCCTGCTGCCGGACATCTACCATCCACTCTTCAAGTGGTCGATCCCACGAAAAGGGACCTACAGGCACCTTTGGCACCGTCTCCAGGCTCCGGAAACAATGCCTCGTAGCACTGCCTGCGCAGGTACGCGTTGCACACTGTCGGTGTTTTCCCACAGTCAACCTCAGATAGCATCATTTTGCACACACGGGCCAACGGTATCAAGGCCACGGGGATGAGGTGCTCCTGGCAATGCAACGTCAGTGTCAGTTGTCGTCATCCTCGCGATGAACCATTGCTTTCTTTTTCCTTTAGGCTACCTGCAGATAGGTTGGTGGTAACCAAAGTAGGTAGTTACTTCTTGATTCTAATTGGTTCCTGGTGTATTATTCAGGGTCAGCCGTGCAAAGAAATAAAGCACCAATCAACAGCAGGCTATCTGTCGAATCCGTCCCGTAGCTCAGGTACAGACTACTGGGAGGTACCTACAGGTAGCTGCTTCTAGCTTCTAGCTTCTAGCTTCAGCCACAGAGCGGGCCCACGTGATATCCTTTTCTGTACCTTGACCGGACCCATTCATGACAACCTCACCACCAGAACCAACAACATCGCAAAAAAAAGAAAAGAATGAGAAGACGTCGTATAAACACGGTCCAAAATAGACACGGCCAATTCAACCTCCAGTCCTTCGAGAAACTCCGTCGTCCGCTCCGGCAGCTAATTACCACTCCAGCCCACTTACACGCAACCCAAGCTCGATGTTGCCTATGGCCCCACCCGCGATGTCGAGCGCATAAACATCAAATTTCCCCTCCCCCACGCCATCTCACGCCGGCTGCCCGCCCTTCCACGCCCTCGGTGAGGCCGGCTCTTGACTCCCGCCCGTTCCATTGCTTCCAGACCCCGATTCTCGCGATTCTCGGATCCCTTGCTCATCCACGATTTTCGCAACGCCGCATCGGGCACGAGACACTTGCCCTGGGTGAGTAGGTAGGTACCTATCTACCTTAGGTACCTAAGGTGGTGGTAACAAGAACAAGAAAGTCAAGATCGTCGTCGCTCATCACTTCTGTCATGTCCAAAAATACAATCCTTGCTGCATTTTTCCTCCAAAATCATGCTGGTTTGGGCTTACTTTACAGAATCTCACTAGAGGCCTAATCAATTACAACAATTGCTCCCAGCTTTCGTCCACCGCAAATACATAGCAAAATGCGCCTCTTCTCCACCCTTTTCCCTCCATTATGCCTTCCTATCAACACGACCCGCTGGCCTGTGCATGGCACCAAAGTATCCAGGGCCCTCCAAGATCACTGTTCTCCTCCTTCCTTCAGCTGGATAAGTGAGTCCAGTTGATCTTTCGCCGCAGATCCAGCATCGGCTATCGCGCTTCTTTTCGATCCATCCACTGCTCATCGAGTCTTCGTATACTCATCCATGCCATCGCCTTCCTCAGGACGCCTCACTCTGCTAGCTTGCTAGCTCGACTCGCCCTATTTTCCTTCTCTATGCAAAGTTGTCGGAACGGTCCACCCAGATATCCTCCAGCTCAGCAAAGCTGTGGAAGTGCACCGGCCGGTGTTGGTCGCTATAGAATGGAAGTGGCGTGTCCAGCTTGACGTGCACTGACTTCTTCTCCATGCCCGCGAATGCGCTGCCCATGAAGCTGTAGTTCCACCTGCCATCGTCAGGGACAAGGAAGAAGCCCCTAAATCGGGGACTGAGCAGCAGCTTGCGCTTCTCGCCCATCGTCGTCGTGAATCCTTGAGGCTGGTCGCTCTGGGTATCCTTGTTCTCGGCTCCCCACTTGTAGCCCTGAGGCGTAAGACCCCAAGCAGACAGCGAAACGCTACCGGGAGTAAACGACACCGAAACCGTCACGGTATTGGTCTTGTCCCACTCCTGATGGGCGTCGAGAAGTCTCGAGTGTTCCGTCACATCTGCCGCAGACATGTATGGCAACTCATTGCCAGACATGGTGTGGATGACTCCTAGAGGCTCCATGCCCTCAAGGAACTCGCTCTGCGGGAGCTGCTGGGGCAACTGAACGTTGCGCAACCCGCCAATCTGCGGCATCATCACGATACACTTGACCTCCTTGACTTGATCGTTGTCTGGGGCCGAGGAGCCGTACAGATAGCCCGCAACTTGTACTCTCAGGTCTGCGATCGTAATGAAGCGCTTGAGAATGTTGTTGGGCATGACATAGGTAACGTCGTCCAGATCGTTATCCACAGACGAGACATAAATGTTCTTCGCCCTCGTGCGTAGGTTTGACGTGGCAATTGCTCGTGTTCGCCACTCCGTCTTGGAGGCGAATGTTTGTTGCTCAAACTGCGACGTCGTTGTCACAATGATGTCCTCGCCATGAACGTTCTGCGTCTTGGTGGTTACAGCCGTCAACTGCTGTTGCTCTTGCTGTTGCTTCTCAATCTCGGCGGCCTGTTGTCGCTGCATGGACGGTGCCGAAATCTCCATACCCAAGATGATGTCTCGTACTTCACTGCTCGTCAAGCTTGAAACGTTGACATTGTTCTTCTTGCCATAATCGTTCAAGATCAGATCACGGAGTTGCGTTTCCACCTTGATCCAATCTTCATCGGACAGCGACGGCCAAATGTGGTGCTCATGAGTAATGACTGTCTTGTCAGGTCTCAGAATCAACTTCGTCTTGTCTGGGTTGACGTGCAGGGCACGAAGGATCAGAATAAGACGGGAGAACGCAGTGTAGGACGAGATGCTCTTCAGCCACTCATCGTACAGGTTGAAGAGCACCATCTGCGGCTCGGTAGCACGCAGAATCATGTCACCAAGCTTCTCGACCTTCATGGCTGCCTGGAAAGGAAGCTGCAGCTCGGATGCCCGGATAGAGATGTTGGGGAAATCCAGCAAATGAACCTCCAGAGGATCCAGGAGACCCTTTCGAGTGACGATAAGCTGCTTGGGCTGTTCTTCCACGGGCAACGATCGAATCAAAGCGGCGACTTCTTCTGCCGTCTTCCACTTCGCCAGCTGACCTAGACGCTTCTGTCCAGCCCACACGCTCGTGTGAATAATCTTCAGGAAGAGCTGTCCAGTTCGCGGGTTGAAGATGAAGATGGCACCGTTGATGGGCTTCGTGGTCAAGTTGCCCTCGAAAGTCTTGTGAATGGTGACACGGTATACATTAGTATCATCAATGAAGAGCTGGGTCTGGTTGCTGAAAAGCTCAGAGTAATTCTGTGAGTTCAGGAACTCCTGGTTGCTCTCAGAGGCATAGAGCTGAAGACCCTTTCTAATACGCTCTCGTAAGACGTATAGAGCCGGGTTGGCCTTCATGATCTTGGCCATGGCTTGCTGAACAAGAACCTTGAGGCCAGGGAAGTACATGCCGTAGGCAGAGTATAGGTTGTAAGCAAGATCAATTCCAATCATAAGACCAGTAGCGGACGGGTAGATACTGGCACTGTCGGTAGTGTAATCGAGATACTTGGCGCGGGTGTAGCGCTCGATATCGTGGGAGTCGTAATCGCCATAACGAAGCTGAACATCGACCCAAAACTTGTTCGTGGTCGTGGGCTCAATGACATCCTTGGTATCGTACAGCAGCGAAGGGCGGGTAACATTCCACTTGTGGCTTGCAAAGAGCAGGATATCTGCGCAGGAGCTATTCATCTTGTACGACTTTCGAGGATGAATCGTTTCCTTCTGCACCGACTCGATGCCAAGCGACTCCAATTCTTGGTCAAAGACCTGGCAAAGATCCATAACCACCGATTCGTGGATCTTCTGCCACAAATGAGCTCGGAAGATTTGAATCAGTGAGATCTTTAGCGTAGGAATCTTTCCGTGCAAGAAGATGCCCGTGAGATCTAGCTGGACTTGGAAACCAACATAGACGTTGGCTCGGTTGATGGTGGGCGACCACCACAATGTGAAGCGACGGTTGGGAATCTGGTTCAAACCGGACCGTTGGGCGTTGGTGAGCTTCTTGAATTTCATGGACCTACATTTGTGTTAGCCTCAGTTGTAATGAATCATAGGGAAGGGGGACGACTAACTCTTCAAAACCGCTAGCCTTCTCCCAGAAGAGGCCTTCCCATGACGGGAAGCCGGTAGCCTTGAAAAGAGTGTGCTCCAGAATGGTTTCCACACCACCCAGCGCTTGAATGACATCGGTTCGGTACGCGTTGAGGTTCCACAGTTTACCGTCATGTCGCTGGCTAGTCCACCAGAACGGGTTGTTCTTCATCAACTGGTAGATCTTGAACTCGGCTCGGGCACGGAAGCCTTTGTCGAAGCTAAGAGTGCTTCGGTCCTTCTGGAACAGAGTGTTGATTCGAGGCAGACCGCGGTCCCAGCTGTCCTCGAGGTCCTCAAGAGTCAGGCGACGATTCTGCTGGTTCGCCTCAAGACGCTTCTGGGAGTACTCTGTCCATACCCTCTGAGAGTCAATGAACTCGGCTTCCCAAGGAATGATGTATCGGAAAATGTTGGGAATCAACGTCTCCTCATCGTGGGTCATACCAGCCCGGTAATGGGTGACACCAGTGTCGGTCTGTTTAGACCAGCGTTTATCACTGGCAGGAATTAAGATGTGAGATCCGGAGATCATACCGAGACCACCGAGCTCCTTGGGTGTATAAAAGACAGCAGGAGGGAAACGGGAGGGCATCTTGGAGTTCAATCCTATCTTAACTCGAGTCTGAATCTTGGTCTCACACTTGACAATGGTGTCAAGTAGATCCACAGTTGAGACAGCCGCCTCACGATAGTAAGTGAAGAGCGCAATCAAGGCGGTGTTCCACTTGTTGGCAATCTTGGTGAATGTAGTAGAGCCAGACGACATGAGAATCTGCCGAATACGGTTATTGAACTTTTGGATGTCCTCTTCCGTAACCTGCAGGAAGGCATGAGCCGTTCTCTCCTTGGTCGTATTGTCAACCAGCGACCACACGCTATCCTTGACAGGGAACTCTTCGTTTTGGTTCCTGATCTTAGGCAGGATACGGACTTCGAATCCACACATGGAGAACAGCAGGTTTGGGTTGTCTCGACTGTACACGCTCACAAAACTGTCGTCCCAGTCAATGGTTGTAAGTGACCTAGGGAGACGGTTCTTGATGTCCCAGAACACAGCACGGCCAAGGTTCACATCATGACGCATCAAGCGCATGCGCGAGTCTCTAGGCCAGCACTTTTTGCTCTTGTATCCAATGACATTCTCGAAATTAGGATCCGGTTGCTCGGTGAGGAAGCGTTGAATAAGATCTCGCGACTCCTCTGCGCTAAATCGAAGGAACATCCAAATCTTGTCAATGTACCGGGTGTACAGACGGATGGGGTGCCTCGACTCGGTCTCACGGTCACGGAATTGCAAAAAGTCGTTGGGGCTTTGCGGTGGTCCAGCGATTTCACTGGCTCGCTGGGGACCGAGAAGGAGAAGATCCAGAACTAGTCCGTAGTACTGGAACACGAAGGCAGAGAACTGAAGGCCACGGATCATGCCGTAACTGTTGACGTGGTTCATATCCTTGTAGGTGAGTTGCACGTTGTTCTTTGCAGTGATGTAGTCTGCCAGATTGTGATCCATGATCAGTCTCAGCAACGAGTTGAGAAGCGTCAGCTCCATCTTCTCGTAGACCTTTGACAGCTCGGTCTGAATCATGACGCCGCACTCTCCATTTTCGGTTTGCCAGACGCCATCCAAATTGTTGATTCCTTGTGCCCACTTATACACCAAAAGGGGAGGGACTTCAGAGTCGGAGGGCTTGATCCAGGCGGGAAAGAGATGGCGCTGATCTGCCTGGTACCAGAGATACTGATCGAGATAGGCATCACTAATCTTCTCGATCGGCTCGATGTCATAAACTGGGTTGATGGTGCTGTAATTGTCGTTCATGTCGATATTAACCTCCTTGAACGCGCGCTGTGTGAGCAAGAAGCGCTTGATGCGCTCCAATGTCGTTCCGGGGCTGTCGTATGCCTGTTCGATCAGAGCCAACTCTTCTCGCTGGCTTTGATTGAGGCGGCCCTTGACCGAGTATGACTCTCTCAGACGTTCAAGCGCAAGGATAAGAATCTTAGTGTCGTGCTTGTACGAGACACTGGGGAAAGGAATGGGGGAGAACTTGCGCGACTCTAGCCAGTGCACAGTGGTTGTGTAGATGGCAACAGCCTCTTCAGATGAGACGTAGGGACCATCCTTCATGTGGTTGTGCTGTCGCTCTTGCTCAGCCTTGAGCCAAAGTCGAGTAAGTCGTCCAACATTCTTCTTCGCTACTGTCTTATCGACAGTAGCTCCTCGTCGAATTCGCTCTCGGTTGTAATGAGCGACAGAAATCCACCAGTCGGCCTTTGACTTGACGTATCGAAGAATAATGTTCTCGATGGGAGCAGGCAGGCCAGGAACCTTCCAGGGAATGTTGCTCTTCCAGCATCTCCAGGCCTCAGAAAGGTGCTGAAGCACAGTGTTGACCTTGTTTTGCTTGATACCCTCTGGCATCATATCCATAAGATCAGCCATCACAGATGCACGCAGTTCGAGATCGAAGTGCGACTCAACACGCTGCTTAGTAACAGTCTTGGCAACACCCTTGCTGTGTCGACCCTCAAATTGACGGGACAGGAGGTTGCCCAGCCATCTCTCCAGCAGTGGGATGATGCCTCGCATGAAGAAAAGCCATACTCTCCAAGCAGGGGCCCAGAAACCACAACCAGGGCCCTTTCCAACAGGTCCAGAATTGAACCGATAGTAAATCAGATGTTTCAGATCCTTGCAGGTTCTGATCTGGTGCATCAACTTGTACTTGTATCGATACATACCCGTGAGTTGGCCCACATGGTTAAAAGCGTAAAGAATACCATCGGCCAGCTGGAAGGCATCAATGTTGCCTAATCTGTACTGAACTTGAGCATCCACGATCAATTTGGTCAATCGTAGAATTTCACGCATAAGATGGAAAGCGTTTCCGAATCGGGACTTCTTGCGCTCTTTGGTTGTAAGCGTCTTGACGGGCTTCAAGTTGAAGTTGTAATCAAGGTGAAGATAGGTCAAGTTCTTTCGGTGAATCAATAGGTTGAGCATATTGAAACCCTGACGACACACTTGTAAACCAGCCTCGACCCAGTCAATGGACGTTTGCTGGAAGAATTTGGTTTGCTTGAGTGATCGCAGCAAGCTTTGCTTGTTCTGCGCCTTGGGTGTCTTCTTGTGGAGCTCGTTGAGGACATAGTTCTTCAGCAGCTTCTGGTATGAAACTCGGACCTTGACTGGCGGTCGGTCAGAGGGAGGGTGCTCAAGGTACCACTGCTTCACAAGCGGGACGTCTTGAGCTCGAACCATTCGCCCTGATCGACGGTCGAAGGGGAAAGGCGCCCACCACAGCTCGATGGCTGAGGAGGTGTGCTCATTCTCCATATCCTCGTCGCCCAAAAAGGGCTCGACGCCAGCCGGAAGCTCGAAAGCCTCATCCTCCGGTTCCTCGTTATTCCCAGGCCCAAACAGCTCGTCTTCGTGCGAAATGTCTACATTCTTCGGTGCGACTGTTCGAGAGGAGATGGGGTTGATGCGGCGATCGAAATGGAAAGTGGGAAGATCCGGATCGTCGGCTCGGTTGAAGACGATTTGGGGATGCGAGTGCCAAGACTGGTGAACGCTTCGAGGCAATGAGTTGTATAGGTAGGGGTACGCTACCCGAAATTCTGTTCGAATAGGGTTTCGGAAAATGATGCGGTCAATGGCATTGAACTCGCCAAAATCCTCATCGTTGGGATCGATATCCTTGTACAGAGGCTCAAAACGAGGACCACCGGGAAGAGCGACGTTGAGAGCCTTGGCTGTCAGGAAGCTCTTGAGATCGAAAAGGTTGAAGTAGTTGTCGTCGACAACGTCCGAGACCAGGGGCCGACTTAAGCGGAATAGGGTGGCCATCTGGGGGAGCGTAAGGTTCCAAGATTTATAGCTCGGCCCGTTTACGTGTGGCGTGTCTAGCAGTGCTCTGTGGTCGTAGAACCACTCGTACACTGCCGCGTCGTCATCCTCGTCAAGTTCCATCTGAATCGGCTCCAGCGGCTCGACGTCCTCGATGTTCTCTGACCACGACAGTGGAGGCTCCTCGTCGTCGAATGGCGGGAATCGCATGCGCTTGAACTGTCGTCTGTCGGCCTTTTCCTTTCGCATGAATGTCCACATCATCGCCCACTGCGCAAAAAAGACAGGCTCAATGACTCTAGGGGTTTCGTTCACAAGAGTCAGGCACCCGTTCACGTGGTACAGAACCTTGACTTCTCGCGCCGATTCCCATGGCATGGGCATGTTTTCGAGGAGCTTCAACACTGCGTGAGGCATGAATTTGAGCGCACCGAGGTAGCTGCGCTTGTCGTTGGTGTACTTCTTCTGCGACACGTCACCGATATCCTTGACGATCTTGCGTAGGTGCTCCGGTGGCATATCGGCTTTCTGCGATTGAACAAAGCCTCCCTTTCGCTTCTCACCAAACCGGTTGCGCTGGTTTCGAATCCATTCCTTCTTCTTCTGGGCAAACTTGGCGACTTGAGGATCGGTCGGGGGTCGATACCCCGGAGGAGGAGGCGCTGGAGTAGAGGGTGGAGGGGGCAGGGAGGACGACGGAGGCGGGGGGGGCGGAGGGCCCCAGCCTGGCGGAGGCGGTGGTGGTGGTTGCGACATGTTGATTCTGTGAATTGCTGTAACGTTGATGAACGATGAAGAAGCCGTTCGAGGCCTGGCTTCACGCCGTCGCGCCTGTGCAGACGCGTTTTGGCTTCAATACAATTGCTAGGGACTCGAATCAAATCAAATGCCCAAGTTTTCGGTTTGAGTTGATGAATTAGATGCTAGTCCCGCAAGTTCACGCAGGGACGAGCAAGGCGACGTTGATGTGCAGTGCTGTTGACCAAAGTCGCCTCCATCACGACAATTTTCTGGGAGGATGAGAGACACGCTAGGTAATGTGGGTCTTTATCACGTGATATCGCTCTCTGTTTCGGATATCTTGGGCCAGATACCTCTCCATTGCGATGCCAACGCTCATGTCTCCCAATGTTTCCAGGGTTTCATGGACTATGTGTGCGCTTCAGGCCGATGGACACGTTTTTCTCCGCACATATGTATGTTGATAAAGGATTTGACCCGGGATATCGAAACCTAAGTTTCCAATTTGCTAAGCCTTGGTAGAGTTGGAGTTTATTCCCTGACGCGGAGACATTGGCCAGCAAAACCCACACACTAATTATTCAGATAGAACAGTATGTCTCAACTATATGAAGAAATTCAGCAAATCCCTGGCTTAATATATGAGACGATTGCATATCCTAGCATGCCAGAGAACGGTTGGGTTGCTTGTTGATCATATTGGAGACGATGTATTCAGGGTAAGTAGGAGGATCGCGGTGCCAGTAGCCAATCAAATCACTCCCGATACAGTTACCTAAGCATTAAACTTCAACTCCAACTGTCTGCTCAGATCCATCGCTTCCAGCTCAATCGTAACGACGGTCAATATCTACCCAACCGGATCACGCGAGCTCAGCTGCCATTCCGTCAAGATGGCGCACCTCAGTATGCGATGTAGACACGCGATTGATGCGCCCCTGCTAACTGCCATTGATAGACGTCAAGCCGGACCCGGCCTACCTCAAGTTCCAGGGTGCGTGACTTGTCCCTTCGAGCCGACATCTGCTTCGACCCCTCTCGATCCGCCCAAACGTCCGACTGACATAATGAGTAGCTATGCAAAAGAACCGCCACAAGTTCTTCCGCTGGACTCCCCGAACTGCTAAGATCACATTCGTCTATGTCGCGCTGATCCCCTCCATCATGGGCTACATTGCCTACAAGACCGACGTGAGTCTGGACTCGAAGCATGCTGGTCGTGTCGTGCACTAATGCGAAGCAGGGTCTGTGGGACTTCCGAGCAAAGCGCAAGGGTGACCTCATCTACGAGCGATAAATTGGACACGACGCTGGGGGATACGATTTGTACATATACGGGGGAATGGAGCCCTTCAGAGTTAGAAAGGCCAATTCCATTTGCAACAAGTGATTGCCTGACCGAAATCATCGAACGAAATACTCTAGCATATTGGGTATAGTGACCATATGACGCCGGCCCTCCTCTGTAACTGATACTTCATCTCTCACACTGCTACCACCTGCCACCTCTGCCTCGTGACCTCCCACTCGAAGCATTCGGGACCCTCTCGCCTCTTCGCCAGTCGCCCATGGGAAACACATTTCCCACGCCATCCCTCCAGTTGCTTCCCCTCCCACGACCAGCACCATGGGCCGTCCCACTCTCCCAACTGGAGAGACCTCCCCGGAACCCACCGCGCCCTTCTCGGGGTGGTAATGCTGACTCCCTGCGAGCGCTGGAAGCTGGAGCGACCGATCCGTCCGCCAAGGGTGGAAGAACTGCGCAAGATATGAAGTCGCCTACAACATATAGAACGTCGCTGAGAGTCTTGTTCTTTTCGCCAATCGACTTGTTGAGGCCGTGACTGTGAGATTCGTGAACACTCTCTACTCCAAGCTCCCCCTCGCCAATAACAACACTTCCGAGGTCCTTGACGGCAAAACGAGGCTGAGCATGGTCAACCCCACTAGTGTTGCGGAGATCGGGAAAGACAAGTTGAAAGACAAGACGAGTGCCGATAGCAGGGGATGGGAGAGCAGATGGTTTGGATGCAGCGAGTTCGAGCGCGAGTTCATTCAGAGTACAGTCTGGCCAAGTATAAACACTAATATGCGGCGGTAGTGAATGTGATGCGAACTCATCTGGTCTGAGAGTCTGATTAATATGGACAATCTCACAGTAGGTAAGCTGGGATACTCCGTACCGGTAGAATGTGCCATTGCGATGAAAGAGGTGGAGAAGAAACGGCGGCGTGTCCTCGCGACCAACCTTTGGCTGCGAAACTGCCATATCAGTGCTATTATAGCGGCCACAGCGAGAGGCGTGTCTCTGTCTAGTGTAGTAATAACAGTTGTGTATAACTTCCTGTCTAGGTTCGGCGGCCCTTCATGATGAGCGCGTACTCTATCTTCGTACCATGTACCGGCTGGACCAATGTTATCCGACGTAGACCCGTACATCTGGATCTCCAGATAAATCTGACCTGACAAAAATGAAAGCCAGTATCCTTACTTTCAAGGCAGAGATCTACATGCCTAATTATGTCATACTGGGCACTATGTCCAATGTCTGCTGCTTAGCCTCACATGACGGAGCTTCATGATCCTGTTCAAGTCCACATCATTCGCAGCAATCATTTGGTGCTCCCGCAATCCGACCACCCATAAATGATCATCTCCAGACAGACGTACTGGGAAAGCTCTTGATATCAACGGAGTCGATACTTACCCGACCGATCGAAAACGAAGGCAACGATGGATTTCGCAGCGCTGATGAGCAAGGAGCTCTCAAAGTCCAAGAAGAGCGCTGATGCCGATAAGAAATACCTAAAGCGATCCGAAATCGAAGCGCAAAGGCAAGAGGCGTACATTGCTGAACAGAAGGCCTTGGAAGCCGAGCGCGAAGCCAAGATCGTCGCCAAGCGAAAGCGCGAAGAGGAGGTAGCCGCCGAGGCCGTCGCCCGCGAAGAGAAGCGGCGAAAGCTTGCCGAAGAGTCGCAAAAGAGACGTGAAGAAAAAGAGCTCGAGGAGGAGAGGGCCCGACGGAAACGCCTGGGTTTGCCGGAGCTTCCCGCCCGCAAGGCCAGCAACGGGGACGAGGACGTTCAAGACGCCGATGAAGACATACCCGAAGATGAACTGGTGGAGAAGCTGCGCGCGCTGGGAGAGCCAGCCGTTCTGTTTGGAGAGACTCATGCGGGGCGCTTGAGAAGGCACAAGAAGTTGACGACCGTTATGACCAAGGGCCCGATACCGACAACTCTGCAGCTGGTGGAAGAGAAGGACATGAAGGTAGACGGCACGGTTCCCAAAGACAAGGAGGGTAGGAAGTGGCTGCTCAGGCAGCTGGCAAGTTACTTCACCATGGTTCTCACCGAGTACGAGAGAGCAATGGCGGCTGAGAAGCGCGACACAACCGCTGGCAAGACGGCCTACAACACCATGGTGCAAACACGCGAGAACATGAAACCGGTAAGTTCTATCGCTCTTTTTCGACGCAGAACGAACGAAACTAACTGGGGCCCACAAGCTCTTTCGAAAAATGGAGCAGAGTGATCTCGACGATTCCATCCTCGAGCCCGTTGTCGAAATTGTCCAGGCTCTGCAGGAGCGTCGATACGTCGATGCCAACGACGGCTACCTCCGTCTTAGCATCGGAAAGGCTGCCTGGCCTATCGGAGTTACCATGGTTGGTATCCACGAACGTAGCGCCCGCGAGAAACTGCACAACGGCGAGAAGGGTCACGTCATGGGAGATGAGGTCACGCGCAAGTACCTGCAGAGCATCAAGCGATGTCTCACCTTTGCCCAGGTTCGATGGCCACCATCCGATCTGCGCCAACTGATGGGCTAAAGGGTCCGCTATGGGGGCCGCTGGCCTCGATTTAGAAGGAAACGGGGAGGACACAATCAAGATAAGTGAAGGAGGACGACCTTTCTACAATGGCTACGCAGTGCAATGATACCCAATCGTCACAACGAAGAATCTCCCATCAGTGTCGTCTCAAGTCGTCGTTTCAGAAGAGAATATGCCATCTATCCGAGTGCCAACAGACAGCACTCAGTAACGTATCTTATCTGAACTAATAAGACACTCTTCGATATGCCGCAGTAACCGGAACCTTGAACGCCTTAGTTGCCCATCGCGAGTTTGCATCTCCCATTTGGTGCAGTCTCGCTGTAGAGTTGTGCATTCATTCATCAACGCTCACGCTCACTGAGATCATGTATTGCCAGATGCCTCTGCCAACAAAGGCACATAGGCTGTCTGCCCTCCGAGAAGCAGTGAAAGACCAAAGCCCATATCTTGTGTAGAGCAAACGGTGCTTTTCTTTCCAATCCTCAGCCAAGGATATCAGCTCCAGCGGTCGCGCTGTTAGAGGCTATTTTGGAGTCCTCAAACCAGGCCTCGTCGGCTCCTGGTCTAGGACCCTGGCCTTGATAAGCTTTCTTGTTACCTAAAACCTCGAGACCAGCAGCCATGATATTTATTCGCCGAAGTCTCTCTTTGGCCTCTTGTTCGTACTGTCGTGCCACTTGGAGGGCTTCCTTTTGCATCTCAATACGTGGGTTTGGCTGGACAGCAATGAGCACCTGTGTAAATGCATAATCAGTCTTCTGCTGAGTTGTATTGAATGGTAGATGGCAACTGCCCATACCTTATTTTTCGCGTCGAGTCGGGCTTTGAGCGTGCCATCTCGAATCATGGCAACAAGCTCATCTTCGATTGACTCTCCCGATCGAGAAAAGGCGGCGTCCAAGCTCTCTAGCGTGACATATGAGAAAGGCACAAAGTACTGAACGATGCACTTGCTGCGTATCTGAGCGTAGATAGCTGGAATGTGCTTTTGAATGTAAATGTCCAGCATGTAGTCGGTTCGGACTGACTCGAGCATAGACAAGCAGTTGGAGTATCTTCCGTTCACGAATAGACTAATTGCCTTTCGAATATGCGGCTCGTTCTCAAGGAAAGCTCGGAATGACTGATTGTCGAGGACGCGAGACTGTAATTCCTTTCGATCCATTGTAGCCAGGGCCAGCAAACCTCCGTAAATGGCTATGTCGTTGGGGCTTGCAACGTGATTGTATTGCGCCGCAGGTACTCCAAAGTCCGCCTGGAGAAAGCTCTTGGCGGCATCTTGATAGTGAGAAAGACCCATGAGGGCGATGCCGGATACGATTTTGGTGTACGTGAATGACATCTTATCTTCGTCGCTGTTGAGGACACCAACAATCTTACCGAGGTTATTGATGGATGTAGTCCAGTCACGACGCTGCAGTGAGACGCTGACAAGATGCATACTGCAATCTATAATGTGTTTCGTCGTGCTGACATCTTGACGCATTCGACTGTATGCCTCCGCGGCTTCGTTCAGGAGCCCAATGGTTTCGAAATGCTTTCCGAGGTCTTCGTTCCCCATCTAGATAGACAGATGTTAGCAACGCCCTTTTATAGACCCAACTGCCTTTCGCGCCGGACAAACTTGCACGAATGCTTTCTTTGATGAGATTGTTCCTGTAGCCTTTTAACTCTGCTTCAAGACGAGCCGTCTCCGCCTTGTTTGCACGCTCGGTCTTCTCAATCCACTGCTCGTCCCTCTGAGACTCAGGCTGATCTGGCGCAGCAACACGAATGCAATCCCACGCCTCAATATACCGGGAAACATCGGATCCGGTCTTTGCCTCGGCGACGGCGGCCTTGAGGGCGTCGATACATAGCGGTACAGAGCATTTGCCTATGTGGATAAGCCGCTCGAATCTCGTTCGGCCTACAATGTATAATGTCCGTTAGAGCGTGGCTTAACGAACAAAGGAACTGAGCGACGCAGACCTGTGTAGTTTTGAAGGTAGAGGTCGAGGTCGAGCTTCGGCTGATCTATGAACGATGGCGTCAGTTGACGAGCGAACGTGGCAAGACATTCCAAGTTTGAGAGGCCGGAAGCGAACCTTCGACAACCACCCCGCCTAGATTTTTCATCTGAGTGAAGAAGGCAAGCATAGATTCTGGAGAAGCCATTATGAGCTGCGAAGTGAGGCGCGGATCTTGTCGTGTCTAAGGCTGAGGAGCTTCCGGAGCTCGATGGCAACCTACAAGGTGCATGGACTGGCAAGGCTGTAGTGGGGCAAGAGAGGCGAACAGAAGGAGAGGGGCCTGGCGTGGGAAGCCCATGCAATGTGGGTCTCGGTAAGCTCGGTGAACCACCCATCAATTGCCTGCAACTCCTCGTGATATCGTCTCACGGCAGATATGTATTTTGTGTGACAATCGTGACCGAATCAAGTTTGGCTATGCGTGATATTCCAGGTGCTGGTCATCTCTATACTCTTTCTAAACACCTTGGATGAACTGCTGATTTGAACAAGCTCAATCAAAAGACAAGAGTTGGGGCGAGTCGCAGGGCAAATTGCAGACCGGACGTGGCAGATCTTGTCGATGTCTCAATTTTAATCTTGCTGAACTGAAGATTGGACGCACGCCAAACCTGATTAGAAAGTTCGGGTATATGGAAGGCTAGCGAGGCTACGTCGAAATATGCTTGAAATGATGCTTTACCTTTTGAAGCACCCTACTACTTTACTCTCAACAGCTGAACGTCTTGCTCATAATAAGGGAGATCGTGTGACAGGTAGTCTGCCTTGCCCAGCCATTCCTAGATCACACTACCTGCCTTCGGGACACCTTTCTCTGGACGAACGGATAACTTAATTTCGTGTTGCACCAAACCTCCCACGTGTGTGTCGTGTCTCATTCCTCGGCGGCAGACGGACTTGACGCCAAATCCGAATCGGGCACTTCAATATAAGCTTAGGTACGGAGTTTTCGGGATGATGATATCGTTTGCTGTGTGATGTCATAAGACCCAGTACCGCCGTGTTGAATACCTACCTAAGTAATGAGTCAACCGAGCAAATGTGATCAATGTGATCTTCTAGCGTTCCCCTCCAAAGAAAAAAAACCCCTCCCTCTCCGGTACCACACAGTAGGTACAAGGCGAGGAATGTATTGTATGTCCCGGCCGGCTAGACCTGTCGGGACCGATCACAGCGGGTATGTAGAGTAGGGCCTACGTAATAAATAGAGGGTCTACATAGTTTCAACCCATTTTCTCATTCATCCATTTATTTTCGGAGACTGGTCGACATACATGTATGCTTACCTGTTAATCATGATCAACCCACGTTGCTATGTATCCACTCACATCAAGAACGCGCGTCGCTTGGATCATTGTGCGAAGTGATGTAACGTGCAGTCAGAGCCCAGAAAAGTTGATCAACTAACAAAGGGACCACTACTCCGTATAGGCAGAGACGAAGGCGCCCTCGGGCCAAAGTATAATTGTGTAATCCCTGCACGACCATCACTGTGTCTTCGGCCAGCACGTCTGCTATGCCGTATCCACTCTCCGACCTTGACCAACACCTCCGTGTCTTGCACTGTGTCTTGTGTAGTTTTGGGCAATTGTACGGAGTACGTGTTAGTACAGATCATTTGGATAGGAGATGGCTTTCTTCAAATGCCGACATGGGTCAGAAACCCTTGCAGGGCTGGCTCAAGCTAGGGGAAGAACAAGAAGAGAGTAAAAAGCTACATGTGTACAGTCCTGCACCCCATGCGTAGATGAGAGCCATGACCCAATGCGATTGGCACGAGCTGATGTAGCAGTGTAGGTGGATATTATCTCATCCGGGATGGTACACTAGCGACCGGAGTGCCTGGATCACACAGTACCTTACTGTATGTACGGAGTATTCGCATATAAGACGGGGACAAGCTGCATCCACCCTACCTGCCTGCCTGCCTGCCACCCAGCAGCGGCGACTGCTTCTGAACGGGGGGACATGTTCGAGTCGCTACTGTACTGTAGATCTAGAAATGAGTCTGGGCCTAGGCCTGGTTCCCGGTGGAGATCCACCACTGGGGCGAGCCGTCGCGCACCAGCAAAAGCCTGTCATCAATCCATAACCAACGTTACCTACTATATACATGCCTACCTCACTGTATCACACAGTGAGTAAGGCGAGTGCGTAAAGAGTCCTGATGAGGTGGCTACATAGTTGAAGATGGACCGGGACTTTTGGCTCCCTACTTTGGTAGACTACAGTATATAGTAGGTTCTTCCGCACAGAGACGTGCTGGTGCCATCTGCATACACGAGCAAAATCGATACGAAAGGCCAGTGCTTCCACGGCTGCCTGGCAGCTGCACTCGGTGACTGGATTGGGACGACAGTGTGTACCTCAGGTACCTTGTGTATTTTGCTCTTGGTTCCTTGATTGAGTTTGGAAGCCTACCTACGCTTGGCTTTTGCCGATCCCAAGTAAGCAACGCCAGTCAAGGGATGGGAGTACGGGATGCGGTTACTGGCCCCGTCCCGTGCATCCTTTCAGTCGTAGTGGCACGGAGTTTGGGGCATATCCGTGCTTGTTCGGAACTTATCCAGGGTATTCGCTGGCTTGATGAGTGGGCTAGAATGCACTGTTGTGATTACAAAATACATGAAACGCGAAGGTACCTTGTAGAATGGCACCAGAAGGAAAAAGAGACCACGCTAGACGTTGCACTGTGCCGCAGTCAAACGCCGTCACTTCAACCGAGCCTGGCTTGCCCGGGACCACCATCATAAAGTTGGTCTCTCCAAATGCTACTCGGGCCGATGATTGCTTCACCAATCCGATGGTTGCTGTATGAGGGAGAGGGAGAGGGAGAGGCATAGGGAATCGAGGCTTGTACATACCAGAGAGGAAACAGTGCCCTGAAACGCACACCATCTGCCTTTTTCGATTTTCCCTCGCGCCGTGCCATTCGCATCTGGTATGGTGCAGTACATGCATGTACAGTATGAGGTACTACAGTAGGTATCACACATTGGCCGCATTTCGGCGTTTCCGCCATCGCCCCTGTCTGTTCCTTGAAGGTTATCTTCTCTCTCTCTTATCAAGGGCCTGGCCGGGCCTTGGCCTGGCTTGCCTTCCCCTGGTCTCTCGCGCTCGCGCTCGCGCTCGCGCCTTTCGATATTCGCACCGTGCTGTACCTCTCCACCTCCAGGGTACTTGGTGCGATGTGCTTCAGCCCCGTGGGCCAGGTGTCTGTGGCCACTCGTGTAAAGTACCGTTTTCCGACTAAGTGTCGGGCCTACTGTGCCTGGCACAGTCTTCAAATACAGTGTGATCACCTCCATGTGTACCACCTCTTTCCATGGTCCCCGCCCATCCGCTCCCACATCTCTCTCTCAAACTCTCCTGGTCAACTCATCATCTGGATTCCAACGAACCGCTGCACCGCCCATCCCGCTTCGTCCTGCGGGATCCACCGTGTCTAGCCGATGGCATAGATCCGCCAACATTCGGGCAATTGGATCGTGGGCTTCTGAGCTCACTACTGTCGAATACGCCGATCCAATAGACAATACTAATACAAAACCATTGCAACCTGCGGCACCTGGAGCGTCGGTTGCCTCCAGCGCATTGTCGCTGTCAGCTTCGCCTCGAATTAAGGCCTGAGACTGGTGAGTTGGTGAACGAGCCCCGCCCACACCCAAGCCGGCGCCCTTGTCGGGCCCACGCGCTCTACCAATGCCCATGCGTACCTCGTTGTGTCGATTCCCACTTCTGCCACGGTCCATTTCCTCTTCTCTGCTTGCTGTTTTGGGGCGCATAATTCCCTTTCACTTTGCTGCAACCCATCATCGTCGTCGTCCTCGTCCACCAACTCCCCCGTGGGCTCGTTGCCCAGCGTCATGACCATTGTCGCTGCCCAATGTCGCCTCCGCTGACCTCGCTCAAGTCCGACATGTCGCCCGAAATGTCCGAAGACGACCGCGGCCAGGGGCCTTCCTACGACTGGCCAACCCACGATGCCCCGTCGCCGTCGGCCAGCGCCAGGTCCGACAACGAAGCCGATGGCGAGCACCTAAACGACCGTTCTGACGCCCCCTCCCAGCCGATACAGAAACGACGAAGAGTAACCCGCGCATGCGATGAGTGCCGACGCAAAAAGATCAAGTGTGATGGGAAACAGCCATGCACGCACTGCTCCGTCTATAGTTATGGTATGAATATGAACCGACACACTGATTTAGTGCCTCGCTAACCATCTATTCGTTGTTCAGAATGCACCTACGACAAGCCTTCGAACCGGAGGAGAAATCCAGCTCCGCAGTATATCGAAGCCCTCGAAAGTCGTCTACAGCGCGCAGAGACCCTCCTCCAAAAGTTCATGCCCGATGTAGACCTGGCAGATCCCAACCTCGACCCAGCTATCCAACAAGAGTTTCAAAACCGAGAGAGTGTACGAGCCCAGGCCGCCAAAGCCCGACAATTGCAGCCGAGCAATCCTGATTCCAATGATGCCCACCTTCTCTCCATGATCGACTCCATTGGCCAGCTCGACATCGACGACAAGGGCGGTTGGGATTACCATGGCGTGTCATCCGGAGCCGTTTTCCTCAGACGGATGAAGCAGCATTTCCGGGGCATGCTGGGTCCTGTAGGCAAGGCGCCTTTTCTTCCTAGACCTGATCGCCCTCCCGGACTCATGAACCTTGATTCTCCCTCAACAGCTGGCAATTCTCCCTTCTCAGGCGTGTCATCATGTCCTGAGCTTCCTCCCAAGGATGTCGCTCGGAAGCTCTGCTATTATTCACTCAGCTGCGCTACTTGCCTTGTTCGCATACTTCACGTCCCGACGTTCTACGACCGGTTCGAAAAGTTGTACGAGAGGCGACCCGAACACTTTTCCAAGGATGAGACACATTTCCTCGGTCTCCTCTATGCCGTCATGGCCCTTGGTTGTATGTACAACAACCTTGACGAGCCCGAATCAGGAAACGTGGCCTACAACGACGCCATGGAGGAAGGGTAAGCGGAGCACCTCTATTCCAGATCATTGACATATATACTGACTAGGGGATAACAGCCTCAAATACTACAATGCCGCCCGGGCTCTCTTACAAGACCTGACAGACTGCCGGGACCTCACCTCACTACAGGCGCTTCTATTCATGATTCTGTTTCTTCAATCGACCTCCAATCTCAGTGGCTGTTATGCTTTTGTTGGAATTGCTCTTCGCTCGGCTCTGCGAATAGGATTACATCGAGATCTGCACCACGAACAGATCAACACAGTGGAGAGGGAGGTTAGGAAACGTGTTTTCTACGTCATTCGGCAGATGGACATCTATGTCTCTACCCTCCTTGGCTTCCCTCTTCTGCTTAACATCGACGACATTGACCAACCCTTTCCCACCGAGGTCGACGATGAGTTTATCACTCCCAACGGAATCTTGCAACCCCCCCCTGGGACCTCGTCTTTCTTCGAAGCCTTTAACGCCCACTCTCAATTGATGGAGATCTTGTCCAAGATTACCAAATATGTCTACCCCATGAAAGGCATGGGCGAAAGTGTAATGAAGGACAACAAAGCCTCGTCTACATACCTCATCAGCTACGGACGGATCAAGGAAATCGAGACCGACCTGCATTCCTGGTTTGAAAAGTTGCCACAGAACTGGCGACCTAGCGCGGAGGGCCCCATTGAAGTGGTGAGGTACGTAAAGCTCAATTTTGTTCATTAGTAGACCCACGATATGGAATACTTGCTAACACTCATTGGCAGAGTCCGTCACTTACTGAGATTTGCTTATGCCCATGTGCAACTGGTTCTTTACCGACCTTTCCTGCACTATGTATCTCCTCGGCTTAGCCAGGGTACAAAGGTTGACGAGCTGTCATACGCATGCGCGGCCGCGGCCATTAGCGTGTCTCGAAATATCGTACACATTGGTCTCGAAATCAGGAAGCAGCGAGTTCTCAGTGGGCCATATTGGTTCATGCTATACACGGAGTTCTTTGCCGTCCTCTCGTTGGTGTTTTATGCGACTGAGAACCCCGAGAAGCCTGGCTCCAGTGAGGTTCTGGATGATGCTCGCGCAGGGCAACAGATGATCGCTGCCTTGGCCGAGAAGAGCATGTCTGCAGACAGAGTTACCAAAGCTCTCACGGTACGATACTCATTTTCGCGATCCTATAGTGCCCCTTGGAACTGACACGTTGTCTCTAGGTCTTGTTTGAGCAGCTTCCCGATAATCTCGAACCAGGCTACATGCGTCAATTGTCGAGAAAGAGATCCGCTCCTTCGCAGCGAACGGCATCTATGTCATCATACCAGACCACGATGCCCTCAATTCTGTCCCGTAACGACGATCTGGTCCGTCGTGGCAGCCAGATGACGACCAGCACATATGGCACGTCGATTACGCAAGGTTCGATGGATCAGTTGACGATCAGCAGCCATGGCTTCCCGGACAGCACATATTCGGGAAGCTTCCAGGACTTGATGTCTCTGGACATTCAATCTCAGACCACGCCTGAATCTGTGACCACTGCAACCAGCTCACAGTTTCACCCCTACTCTGCGCAGCCGGTCAACGTGCATAACCCAATGGACAAGCTTGACTCGCTCATGTTCCCGTCCGAAGACCCATTTGCTTACCCCAATCAGCCAATGATGGAGTTGGGAGTCCCAATCAAGACGGACACGCCCGCTGGGGTGTCAGACCAGAGCCAAGACTCACAGCTCTTCCTCACGGGGTCGTTTGATGACGTCGAAAGCCAGATTTTTGGCCAGCCTCCGCCATACATGCAGAACCAGCCGATGATGAGCCTGGCTGGCACAATGTACGACCCGACCAACATGATGGGCTTTCAGCCGGGCCACAGCCCCCTGGCTCAACATCAACCACAGCCGCAGCAACAGCAGCAGCCGCAGCAGCAGCAACATCAGCAGCCACATTCGGTGCCGCAGCAACAGCAGCAGCAACTGCCGCCACAAAAAACGCAGCATCACCCGCAGCCTCATAGGCGTGCTCATACGCAGCGACATCGGCAAGAAAGGCAGATTCACCAAATGTTTACGGAGCAGGGAATGCAAGCGGACTGGGGGGGTTTCTTCGGTTCTGGGCGGGGCGGATTTCAAGGAATGTAACGGTCGCTACATTGATACCCATTTTCACGATACGGACAGCGACGCATAGGCGCCTTTGGAGTAGGGTAGGATAACCATAGAACATGGGAAGGAAAGAATACAACTAGCAAGTGGAAACGATGGTGGAGGCGGAGAAGAGGAGGCATGGGTTCTTGGATAAACAGGCAAATAAATGGAGCAAGTTGGGTGCATTTAGTTGGCCGTCTCTGATTCGGGAGAAGGGCAAATGGGTGTATATAGGGCTTAGGTGATCACAGCAATAGAGGAGAACAAACTACCTAAATGCGAAGCACAACCACTTGGTGGCTGTGGCCATCTATAGTATTAGAGCTGACAGGTACATTCCTTCGAGAACGAGCGAGTGTCTCGTTGGCCAGCCTTGTCAGCCATGCCAGCCACATCGAGAGTCCCTAAATTCAGCCGTACGCGGTTCCTGTTGACCTGACCTCAAGATGTAAGGAAGGATACTGTATGACGCCCACATTACCGGGATGCTGGAACCGCGAGACTCTGGAATTCTGATTCTTCTCGCTCTCCATTAAGCTATCCAACACTGACGAAGGGAACTGAGCAGACACCCCGAGCATAGGACATGGCATTGTATACGGGAGTTGGGCCTGTAGAGTAAGCTTACTGCAGCCGAAGCAAACATATGTAAAAGCTGGCGTGGCACAAGCAGTGCCGTTTGAGTTTCTGAAGCGCCCGAGAATCACATTCACATGTGAAACGGAACCCAGGAAGTTGGCGCTACCCAAAAAGGATGCCATGGTATCTGGCCCAATCCAGCTGCGTAGCACGCGCTTCCCCACTCGGCGTCACTGCTGGTTGGCCTGAGCTCACTTGACATCCATCTTACAGTACAGTACAGTACAGTATAGTACAGTCCAGTTAGCTGTAATCTGTAGTCTAAGCTTACTTCTTGCTTGTCTACCTTGCCTAGACATCCAAACGTCTGCACACTACCGTCGCTCTCCGCATATCGCGAGCTGCCTCAATCACTTACCTGCGCATTTACTTGGTCCAGTCTGCGTTTGGCGAGGAACAAGACCTGTGCTGCTCCGAGGGTCGTTGCAGCAGTAAGCCTGACCGCCCAAGCAAGCCCCAACCGGAGCCCATCATGGCGTTGCCGCGAGGGCCAACTGCAGCAGGCAAGGTTGTCGACTACGAGCTGGTGCCAGAGGACGAGTTTGACGCGCTGTAAGTTTGGGCCCATACAAGTTCCATACCGTTGCTGGGGTTGGGGGCAACCATGGGCTGATAGCTGCGCGATAGTTGTGTTCAAGTGAGGAACGGCGATGGCACCCACCTCGACTCGAGCCATTCGACTAGCAGCAACAAGTATCCCGGTAGGCCAATGATCCGTGTCCTTGTGCCCGAGTTTTAGATTCACAGTTGTGAGCAAAGGAAACGCTGACGCGCATACGGCTTCGGCCGTTTCACAGCCAAGCTTCATGCACGAAAGGTTGCTGCTGAGCTAGGAGTTGACGATGGCATCATCTTCCTCCCCGGCGAGCCCACTCGTCTCTACGAGGACTCGGATCAATCACCACCTTTCAAGCAACGCAGATAGTATGCCCGGCCTTTGCTCACAGCCCTCGACCGAGCCAGCTAACGCGCGTGCCAGCTTCTACTACCTGTCCGGCGCCAACTTTGCCGACTGTGCCGTCACGTACGATATTGCGCATGACCGCCTGACGCTCTGGATTCCCTATGTAGAGCCTCGGCAGGTTCTGTGGTACGGATCCACGCCCGATGCGTCCGAGGCTCTCTCCCGCTACGACGTCGACGATGTCCGCTACACGGCACAGCTGTCCAAGTTTCTCCACGTCCACCTCCGCCCCAACACGACGCTCTACATCCTGCACCCGGACCAGGCGCCGAAGCTGGCTGACCGTCCCCGCGGCCAGACGCACGTCAACTACTCCCGCCTGCGCCCGGCCATGGACCAGGCCCGCGTCGTCAAGACAGAGTACGAGGTTGCCCTTATCCGCCGCGCCGCCAAAGTGTCGGCCGCCGCCCATCGACGTGTCGCCGAGCAGTTGCTTGCCATGCGCAACGAGCAGGACATCGAGGCTGTCTTCCTAGCGGCATGTACCTCTCGCGGCGCCCACGCCCAGGCGTATCCCATAATCGCCGGTGCGGGAACCAGTGCTTCGACGCTGCATTACGACGCCAACAATCAGCCACTGGCCGGCAAGCAGCTCGTCGTCGTCGATGCTGGCTGTGAGTGGGAGTGCTATGCCAGCGACGTGACGCGCACTTTGCCCATCGAGGGCAACTTCTCCCCCGAAGCTGCGTCTATCCATTCCATTGTTCAGCGCATGCAGAATGAGTGCATCGACCTGATCCGGCCGGGCTGCGTCTACTACAAACTGCACCTCCACGCCAATGAAGTCGCCATTCGCGGCTTGCTTGACCTCGGCATCCTGTTCGGCGATTTTGACGAAATAAAAAAGGCCGGTACTGTGGCTGCCTTCTTCCCCCACGGGCTCGGCCATCACGTTGGCCTCGAGGTACATGACGTGACGGGGGCTGACAGGCTGCTTCTGAGAGAGAGCGCACAGGTTGAGGGTGGCAAGCGTGAGATGATGACCCCCCCAATGCTGGAGGTCTTGCAACGACTCTCGTCCACACCCCCACCTTACAAAGGGAAGCAGGCTCTGAAGCCAAACATGGTTGTCACGGTTGAGCCTGGACTGTGAGTTTCTTTGCCTCTCACCGGTTGATTCTGCTAACCTCATCTCGCAGCTACTTCTGTCGCCCGTACATCGAGGGTTACTTCCTGAGCAATAACATGCACGCCAAGTTCATCGACAAGGAGGTTCTAGAGCGGTACTACGCCGTCGGCGGTGTCCGTATCGAGGATGACATTCTCGTCACCGAGTCTGGCTACGAGAACCTGACGTCTGGTGCTCCCAAGGGCGACGAGTTGCTGGATGTGATCAATGGGAACTTTGAGAAGATCTAAAGGCGTACAGGAACATCGTCGCGACAGCATTTGGGGTGGTCAAAGGTTCAGTCTGGTGTTTATGTGCTTCTTTGATGTGTTTCACGAAAGGTGTGAGGCCGCAGATTGTTACGGCGATAGTTGGAAGGAAACTACAATTGTCTAAACATAACGGCACAGCAACGCTCTCCATTTCTGGAAATAATCGGCGAGATCAGACTTAAATAATACATTTGCTTCATATTCATTTCATGCTTTTCCCCCCCCCAACATGTGATCCAATGCTAGGGTCGACAAGGAAGGCATGGATCAGGTAGCTACCCTCTACTATCCTGAACCGTGACCTCTCACTATATATTTACAGATATTCCAAAGTTTTGCGTCAGATGCGATCCTGCTCCTTGTTATACAAACAAGCATCCATCCTTGCAGCGTTGTTGATGAGTCTTGGATCAAGGCGATCTACAGGTACTTCTTGGGCATCGACGCCCGTCGACGCTTATAGACGATGTAGCCTGCGACAAGGACGACCTGGGTACCGACAATCACAAAGATGAGAAGGCCATGTCCAGGTGCACTCGCGAGAACCGTCTCGGCGAGGGTGGAGTGGTGGTCATCGAGGATGCCCTTGACGGAGCGCTCGTTGGCCTGGATCTTGCGGGCGAGTTCCTGGTGGATGCTGCGCAACTCGGACTCGAGCGTCTCCATGCGCTTCTGCATGCCGGCGAGCTCGTCCAGGCGACGCAGCTCGCTGCGGATGTCGCCCAGCAGCTTGCCCAGCTCCTCCTGGTGCTTCTCGCTCTGCTGCTGGTGGCGCGAGACGGTGCGGTGCATGGCGGAGAGCTGGTGGTTGGTGTTCTGCATGCGGTTGTGCAGGTCCATGAACTGCGCCTTGGACGTCTTGAAAATGTCTGCGTTCTCGTCGGGCAGCTCGCCAAACGCGTCGTTGGCGTCGGCGACGGCGGGGTTTCTAGGGCCGCGGCTCGGCGGGTTCTTGTCGTGCGACTGCTGCTGCTGTTGCTGGGGCGGCGTCTCATGGCCGGTGTGGCTGTAGTCGGTGTTGTCCGACATGACGACCATCTTGAAGACCTCGAAGGAGTCGGGCGTGTCCGGGGTGGCAGCCGTCACACCGAATTGGTATCCCGAGGGAATGCTGAGCTTGTCGGTCTCGAAGCAGAGATGGCCGTCAATCTCGACGCGGAACGCATTGCCCGTCTGGCGCAGCTTGACCTGCGAGGGCCGACCGAGGTTGCGGTACGAGTAGGAGCAGTGGCCAAACGCCAGCTCGTCGACGTTGTGGTGCGAGGCGAAGTCCTTGGTGCCGTCGTTGAGGAAACCCCGGACCATGCCGCCAGAGCCCCCGGCACTGTCGATGACAATCGCCAGACCGTCAAACTTGCCCACCGAGTAGATGCTGCTCGATCCGACGTCGCGCGGGCCGCTACCGACGAGCCAGATGTTGAGGTTGCCGCCGCCGCGATCGGGGCCATTGGCGCGGAAGTCAACGTCGGCGATCCATTGGGGCTTTACGAGAGTCTGTGTCGACCAGATGGCGCCGCGCTGGTTTCCGGGAGCGAGAGGAGTAAGGATGATTCGGTTGGAGAGCACCTCGGGCTTCTCTGGGGAGCCGGAGAGGGCAAAGTTGGGGATCTGCCCACGGGCCTCGGGGGGGCTTATCCTACACGCGTGCGCAACTGGTCAGCAACGACCACCTGGCGTTTTTGAGGGAGGGGGAGAGAGAGAGGGAAAGAGAGAAAGGGAGAACAAACCTGCCAGCATGGCCGAAACTGAGCTCGCTGATGAGATACTGGGCTTGCGAAAGGCTCGCTGCCAGCAGCGCTGCTAGGGACAAAGGGGTACGCATCGTGCTTGTGATTGCGCGACTGACTTGACGATAGACCGGGAAGAGGAACGCAAAACGCGATTAGTCCTCCTTAGCCCCAGACTCTTGTATGTATATAGTAAGAGTGGGGATGGGTTGATAATGGTGGTATGCGGAGGAAAAGACAGGCAAGGCTGTGAGTGAGGACACTTTGCACTTGCACTACGTCGTTGGACCCCTGAATGGGCTGGGAATGCTCAGCCTTGGGATGTGCCGTTCCACAACGGAGATATTTATATGGGGTAATTGGAAAGCAGACGGAAGAGATGGACCAGAAGCGAATTGATTGCTTAAGACGACGTGAAGGATGGGATTGTCTGTCACGAAAGAAAAAGCAAATCGAGAGAGAGAGAGATAGAGAGAGAGCCGTCAATACATGTACATACCAGAGAGCAGAAAACGCCAGGTTTCATGTGCTGTCAAGCTTCAGCCAGCAAGCTGTCCATCTCCAATCCCCAGCCTTGGAGCAATCGCCCCCAATGAGGTGTGGCTGGGCGCGGTGGCTTTTTGCACGCCCATGAGACCTGCCTTGATGTGATTGGCAGGCTCCGACCAGTTCTCGAAGCTTGGGCCCCCACTTCCACTTGGACTGAACTGAATCCACTCCGACATTACATTACTTCTACTCCCTCCTGGAAACCCCAAAGCTTGCTCTTGGCGTCATGACAACACCTGCAACCTCGCCGCTCCAAGCTCAATCCTGAACCTGCGCAACGGGGTCATGAGGCTGAGCCGACAACATATATAATGGCAGAGTCGAACCCGTCTCTTGCGCAGTGCGCGCTCGTGGCTGCGGCCTTCAAGATCCTCCTCTTCCCGGCCTAGTACGTTGTTGTTGCTGCTTCCACTCCATCCCCAGCAGGACAACTGAGCTGGTCCATCGCTGACCCAGGCCTCCCACGCAGCAAATCCACCGACTTTGAGGTGCACCGTAATTGGCTCGCAATCACCGAGAGCCTCCCGCTCAAGGACTGGTACTATGAGAAGACGTCGGAATGGACACTCGACTACCCGCCCTTCTTCGCCTACTTTGAATGGGTTCTGGCACAGGTCGCCCGCCTCGTCGACCCGCACATGCTGCGTTTATACAACCTCGACTATGAGAGTTGGCAGACGGTGTACTTCCAGCGCATCAGCGTCAACGTGACGGAGCTGGTGCTGGTGTGGGCCCTCCAGGTCTTCATCGACTCGACGCCTCTGGCCTCGAAGCGTGCAGCGCAGGTGGCCGCCCTGTCCATCATGCTGTCCCCTGGGCTCTTGATCATCGACCACATCCACTTCCAATACAACGGCTTCATGTACGGCATCCTGGTACTGTCTCTGGTCCTCGCGCGGGCCAAGTCGACACTGCTGCTCAGCGGCTTCATCTTCGCAACGCTGCTGTGCTTCAAGCACATTTACCTCTACCTGGCGCCGGCCTACTTTGTCTTCCTCCTACGGGCCTACTGCCTGTCGAGCAAGTCCATCTTCCAGATTCGGTTCCTCAACTGTGCCAAGCTCGGGCTTGGTATTGTGGGCATTTTTGGAGCCGCCTTTGGGCCGTTTGCTGCCATGGGGCAGATTCCTCAGCTCATGAGCCGGCTGTTTCCTTTCTCGCGTGGCCTCTGCCATGCATACTGGGCACCGAACATGTGGGCGCTGTACTCCTTTGCAGATCGCCTTCTCATTCATCGTACGTATTGGCCACCCTTGTCCCCCACCCAGAGACATCATCTTGCTCATCATGTCTCGCCGTTTATAGTTGCGCCAAGATTGGGCCTTTCTGTCAACACGGACGCCCTGAAGAGTGTGACTCGCGGCCTGGTTGGCGACACATCGTTCGCCGTGCTACCCGAAATCAGCCCGAGAGCGTGCTTTGTTCTTACGCTACTCTTCCAGGCCATTCCGTTGATTAAATTGTTTTCGCAGCCCACGTGGGAAACCTTTATCGGCGCCGTTACCTTATGTGGCTATGCGTCGTTTCTGTTTGGCTGGCACGTCCATGAAAAGGCCATCCTCCTCGTCATTATCCCTTTTAGTCTGATTGCGCTCAGGGATCGACGCCATCTGGGAGCCTTCCGGCCGCTAGCCGTGGCGGGCCACGTCTCCCTGTTCCCTCTTCTCTTTACGCCTGGGGAGTTTCCCATCAAGACGATTTATACCATTCTCTGGCTGGTCATGTTTTTGATGGCCTTTGACCGCCTAGCGCCGGCACCAAGCAAGCCGAGGATGTTCTTCTTGGATCGGTTCAGCACGCTCTACATTGCCGTCAGCATCCCTCTCATCTTTTATTGCTCGCTCCTTCATCAGATTGTGTTTGGTAAGAGCTACGAGTTCATCCCCCTCATGTTTACCAGCTCATACTCGGCGATTGGGGTTGTGGGAAGTTGGATCGGATACATGGTTGTGTATTTTACATCATAGAGCTGCCGATGAAGTAGTGAAATGAGGTATGGCTGGAAGATGGGTAAAGAAGAAGAAAAAAGCATGAGTAAAAAAAAACAAGAATCTATATGGCTGGCACATGCAATGTCGCTAGGGTAATGCTCACGCGTCGCATGTAGAATACCTAATGAATGGCAGGCGCCCATCTACAGATTACTTGCTAGACACATGTCTTTCAAGTGTTGCTTGATTTACCTATGCAGGTGCTGGGCTATGAGCTGCTCCAATGACAACTGGGCCAGCCTGCCCTCCCTGGAAACAGGTGTGGGGAATATCCACGTGAGAGCCACAGGTACAACTGACATTGGGTCTCGCTGGGACTTGTCCAAATGAACTATTCTGGAGAGAGGCAGTCAGGTCAAAGCAGGAACCACGAGATGAAGAGCGACAGCGAGTGCAAACACCATGGGAAGTCATCTCAATACGACACTTGGCCTGGACAATGGATGCACGCGTAGAGGTTCAAGTTTGCCGGCGGGAGGATGCGGCTGGATTGAGCCGCGACGAGATTACAGACGGTTGATATTGGGGACTAAACTGGGTGCGGCGCAATAATGGGGGCAAAATGACCTTTGGCTTGTTGAACCGATGTATGGGGACCTGACTGGAGTGGAAACGGGAAAGCAGACAGTCCAATGCCGAGTGCGCGAGTCGTCGACGGTTGGCGTCCCGGAGGAGGCGGGCCAGGCGAGCGGGCTACCTGAGCCAGGGTAGCCGCGACTTTGACTGCGGGACGCGGTTACACGACCAAACCAAGCGGAAAAAACATGCTTCAGCATGCGCTGGAATCGGCGTCGCGTGGGGAGTAGAATGAGTGCAAGAACGTGGGTAAATAAAGGGCGAGCGCGGCGTGGGCGTGAGTTATGGCGGGTGGAGGAGAGGGAGGTGGTGCTGCATGGGGGGGAATGGAGAGGAGAGGAGAAGGAGAAGGAGAGGCGACCAAGATGGGAGAGCCGATGAGGCGTGGTGCGGGTGCGGTGCGGTGCCGGCCGGCTTCAGGGAGCTAGCCGCAAGGGGAAGAGGGCGGGTACCTGGCAGGTACAGTCAGCACGTACTGTACTGTTGTCTGTACAGGCAGGCCTGACTCCAGAATGAGTGCTGGCGCCTGGGGGAGTGAATGGATGGATGGCCTGTTGGCAACAGGGTGAGTTGGGGATTGATACTGGCCCAGAGTCCGTCTGGTATGTAAAAGGGCATCTCCATCTGTTGGCTGCTACTGTAGAAGCAAGATGGAGAGTAAGAGAGAGCGCGCGCAACTACGCAGGGCAGCCGGCATTGACATTGACGTTGACAGGGCCTCTCGGACGGTACCCGGACCCATGGAAGCGTGCAAGCAGTGGACAAGCCATGTACAGAATGTACCTGCAACGTACTCCGTCCCGGGCTGGTACCTCGCTCTGCACCACCGAATGGCTGCCCGGCCAGGTACCCGCCAGGCGCGCCGGGATGCCCAGGGGACCATGGAGCAACCATGGAACCGTCCCCCCCCCAGTTTTTCCACACGCACGCACGCACGCCCGCCCGCTGCCACTGCTTTTCTTTGCCCTCTCCGCCTTGTCCGTCCTTGTCCTTGTTCCCGTCGCGTCAGCCGCCTTTTTTGCTCCTCTGCTCCTTTTGCTCCTCCAACATCGCCAGCTTCGCTTCACCACCCACCATCGCTGCCGCCTGATGCCAGCTGTGCCCCGGCGCGTCCCTGTCAATTGCTCTCTGCCTCTGCCGGCCCCCACGTCGCGCGCCTCGTCCCGCCGTGTAAGTCGAACTCGGCCGCCCGCGACGGAAAGCGTGTTCAACCACCTCCCACCACCTCCCACCACCTCCACTACCCCCAGCAGCTTCGTCTGCCACGACTCGAGACTCTTTGCTCGAGAACCCGCTGCTGCGGCCGCGCCTCTTCTCCCATTCCATCCTGCCCATGCTACGCCCGAGTCGCCGTGACCACACGCTCTCTTGATAGTGGGGGGGAAAAGGGCTGCTCCCTGGTCTGGCTCGCATACATACCTTGCCATACGTGTTTGGCTTGCGCCCACATCTCGGAACAATGGTACCGATCCTCCCAGACGCATCCATTCATGCTGCGTGCCCCTATCCACATCGGTATAGCTGCTGAGACTGTCCCAGGTTTTGTTCAAGAGGAAACCAGTTCAGTTCCTGCCTCCAGCCGAAATCGAGGATGAGAATGCCGAGGTGCGCTCCGAAAACGCAAACCGATCCTCTGTCGCGCCGCTAACTCAGTATTTACATCCACTAGGTCTGGCATATTCCTCAAACTGGCGAGATCTTTGCTTCCTACGAGGACTATCTGAATCGGTGGGTCCCTTTCCGTTGCCATTACCCCCAATGCTGCTAGCTAACGTCTCCTCCAGAATGGACTTTTACAAACAGGTACGCACACATGTCCAACTCTTGGCCCCCTGGCTCCCTGACCCTTACCTCGCGAAACACTCTAACCTTCTCCTCCTGCTGCAGCGCCGCTTCAACGACCAAATAACAGGGCATTCAGGCCTGACATTTTTTGAGGCCTTCAAGAGCGAGGTATGTTTCACCGACACCCGGCGCCGATCATGTGCACTCACCGTCGTCCAGCTTACCGGAGGTCAAGAGGTCGAGGCCTCCTTTCCCGAGGCTCTCAAAGGCCCTATCCTGCGCAAAGTCCAGTTCCAGACCATCTCCCGCCTCGACAACCTCGTCGACACCGTTTTTGACGCATTCAAGCACGACTACTACCCTGGCGAAGAGGTCACTGTCAACATGGACGGCGGCGACCGAGTTCACGGATTGGTCAGGGACAAGACCACCTTTGGCGCAAGGACCCTTCCCGACGGCACAAAGTCCCTGCCTACGACGCGCTATCTGGTCAATATGAAGGAATCCGGAGAAGAGACCATTGTTACCGACGAGCACCTCTGCCGAGATCGCGGCGTCTTCACCAAGGCCATGCTCCGCTCCTTTATCAAGAAGACGGTCATTCGCGAGGCCTGGAACGGCGCACCGTGGCTAGTCAAGCACGACTATGCTGGCCAGTACCACATCGACACCAGGGTCCCGCCTCATCTCCGCTACGACAACAAGGTGCTCGAACGCAAACAGATCCAGGCTCAGAAGCGAGCTCACCCGCCCCCGGAGACAAACGGCCACACTCATGATCACACTGGGGGACTAAACTCTGGTCCGGTTAGGCTACCGGAGCTCAAGCCCGCCCCCAAGGGACAGAAGAAGCAGCCAGGCCAAGGCGGCCCAGGGTCCAAGACCCTCAAATGGCCCGTCAATGTGCCTGTCCACGGAGGCAACCCATTCAGCTACCCACCGAGCCAGTACGATTCATCTCCTTTGAGGCGCGAGCCCACCCCGCCTCCTCCTCCCCCGCCACCGCCCAAATATCCAATCGAGGATCTCCAGCTGGAACCGCGAGACGACCGAAAACGACCTCCTTTAAAGTTCTACTGCAACGATCCGCCAGTCAAGGTCGAAGAGGATGGCTTGCTCCACGACGAAGTCAGAATGGAATCTGTGGGTCCATTGCTGGAAACCTGGGACACTCTCAACGTCTATTGCGAAATCTTCAAGCTGGACTCGTTTACGTTTGATGACTTTGTCGAGGCCATGTGTGTTGCATCGGAGCAAGTGCCTGTGCAACTGTTTGACGAGCTTCATTGCGCTGTTCTCAAGATCCTGGTCGATTCCGAGTCCGATGGTGGCAAGGTGCGGATTGCGCTCCCCGAATTGGAAGAAGAAGATAGCGAGGACGAGGAGGATGAGGAAGAAGCGACTCCGGAGCCAACACCAGAGCCTGAGCCCAAACCTACGGGACGTGCGACAAGGAGCAGTCTGGCCAAGCTCGAGGCCGAGAGGCTAGCCGCCGAAGCGGCCGCAGCGGAAAGAGAGAGCGAGGCGGCCGAGGCCGAGGCCAAGCACCGTGCCGAAGAGCTACTGAAGGAGTATGACTGGGTCGACCACCTCCGAAAGCGCGATTTCGCAAATGGCGGTTGGGAGCGGATCCTCGTTGGCCTTTTGCACCAACTCTCCAAGAATGAACGCCAGCAGGAGGCTTGCGAAGAGCTGCTCAACGAAATCGTACCGTCTGATGTGGAGCCCACGCAGGAGACGGTTCGTGAACGATACGCTCAGCTCGATGTCAACTATCGCGTCAAGGCGTTGCAGATCATCTGCATGCTAACGACAGAGACCAAGGCCATTCGAGGCTACATGGAGGACTGCAGTGAAACCATGACCAGGTACCGCAAAGACAAGATTGAGTGGCAGCGACAGCGGAAACAGGCGTAAGTGCACTTGACACACTCAACCAAACAGAACATGGGCATCTGCTAACTCTTACGTAGCACCGAGGACCTGCGTCAACTTAATGAACAGCGCAAGGCACTTCTCCCCGAAAACAGCCCGGCTTCGCCACCGCCCAAGGGTGTCAAGGCGGAGGAAGATGCCAAGATGGCCGATGCCGACGAATCACACATCTCAAGGGAGGAAGACGGTGAAGAGACTGAGGAGGAGACGACAGCGCGAAAGAAGCGAAAACGCCAACAGTCCGACAAGCAGCGCAAGCGCGAAGAGGAGCAGGCTCGAAAAGGCAAAGAGAAGCCGGAAAAGGCGGTTCCTAAAGGGCCGACTCAATCAAAACAGTTCATCAAGCTGCTCAAGGAGATCCAGAAGAAGGAGGACATCATCAAGAACTGCGAAGAGGAGATTGCTGTTATCGACAACGACTTACGCGAGGCCGATTGTCCACGCACCCGTGTACTGGGCAAGGACCGCTTCTGGAACCGATACTACTGGTTCGAACGAAACGGCATGCCATACGGTGGGCTACCAGACAGCTCGACGGCCTCGGCCGGCTACGCGAATGGATGCATCTGGGTACAGGGTCCTGACGAGTTGGAACGTGAAGGCTACATCGACACGGAGCCAGAATACCAGGACGAGTACAAGGCCAAGTTTGACATGACGGTGCCTGAACGAAAGGCCATGGAGGAGTCTGGAACCAGCGTATTTAATGCCAGGCAGTGGGGTTACATCTCAGAACCACAGCACGTTGACGAGCTCATCAAGTGGCTCGACCCTCGTGGCTTCAACGAGCTGAAGCTCCGCAAGGAGCTACTCAACTTCAAGGAGAAGATTGCCCAGCACATGGAGAATCGCAAAGCATACCTGGAGCCCAAATCGGACGAAGCGGAGGAGAAGGAGCAGACGAAGCGAATGAGCACGCGCATACGGGAGAAGTCACCAGAGATTCCCAACTACCGCTGTCTGCAGTGGGAGAACTCGACGGCGCTCGAAGAGATTGGCCATTTGCACAGCGACCCGCCGCCTCCGCCGAGATCTAGAAAGCAGACGAAGAAGAGGGAGGCTGCGAGCGAGGCTGTGCCGGCTCCAGCAACGAAGTCCCGCCGCCGCTGAGGAGGGTTCGTGTCGTTCGTTTTGATGTGCGACAGTATTGGGAACAAGCCCCCTAGACTAGGTAGACTAGGGGAAGGAACATGGATGTTGGCTATCGTGTATATCAATCAACTAGAGTTGAGCTGCTAGATTGATGTCGAAGCGGCGGTGTTCTTCATTGGCGGCGATCCTAGAATAAGAGGAAACATGGCGTTGTACTTGACCAAGCGAGGCATAGGCTACGTGGTCGCCCGCGATGATTTGGAAAATAGCAGGTTATACTTGATCCGTTCAATACGTTCGCATGTGAAGTGATGATGATGCATCATGCGCCGACGACTTGGCCTTTTATAAGGTACCCTGTTTTATCTATGGTATGTCTGTAGTGAGGAAAAGCCCTCTGGGGGAGAAAACCATCTAAATTGACTCCGTAACGCTCCCGCTGCGGTATGGGCGGTGGGTACGATGTGGGTGCTCGAGGGCGACCTAAATTCCTCGACAGATGGAGATCAAGCTCCCGGCCTCGCTTTGAAGCATTGTGCGTTTACAATTCAACAAAAGTAATCAAACCCAGTCATTTTGATGCAAACCCCATATTCTCAGTCGGTATTTGCGTTTGGAATCACACGACAAAACGTCCCGAGGTTCAGGTTGGATTTACTACCGATTAGGAAGGTCTTTCGTCATTAGGTCGGTGGTCCCAGGCGCCGATCTCCGATCGGTGCAACTACATCATCCCAGCTTCGGCCAGTTATTTTCGCCGGCGGTTTGTGGTTATACACATCTTTGCGCTCAGCTCTGTCAAAGTGATCAGATACCAAATCGGCTTCTTTTTTCTTTCTTTCAATCAAGATCCATTGAAGAAAATACCTGCGTCTATTACCGACATCTCGCCATCACGCCCATAATGGCATCCGACGAGCAGCCCAAGATTACGCTGCACTGGTACGTCATGCATGCCCCCCCCCTGCGGCGCAACGCCTCTGTAATTGCTGTTGCACCAGAAAACTCACCGCAGAACGAGACACACAGGCTTGACAATTCGCGGTCACAGCGCATCATATGGCTCCTGGAGGAGCTGAAGCTGCCGTACGAGCTGGAAATTTATCACCGCGACAAGGCGACGAAGCTGGCGCCGCCGGAGCTTGCCAAGGTGCACCCGCTCGGCAAGTCGCCCGTCATCACCATCGCTCCACCGGGGGGCGGCAAGCCGCTCGTGCTGGCCGAGAGCGGCTTCATCACGCAGTACCTCGTGGATAGCTGCGCCGAGGGGCAGAAGCTCGTGCCCAAGAAGTGGAGGGATGGCATGGAGGGCAAGTTTGGCGGCGAGACGGAGGCGTGGATGCGGTACCAGTATTACCTGCACTACGCCGAGGGCAGCCTGATGTTTGTGCTCGTCCTGGCTCTCTTCATCGGAGGTAAGTTGTGCGCAAAGGAGCACTCCTCCCCATCCAAAGCAAAGATCCACACCCACGTCCGTGGGCTAACAAGAAACCCCTTGCGCCAGGCCTCCGGTCTCCCGCCGTCCCCTTCTTCATCCGCCCCATCACCTCCGTCGTCGCCAACCGCATCTTCGCCTCGTACATCTTCCCCACGACGCGCAGCCACCTCACGATGCTCGAGGAGCAGCTGGCGACGTCGGGCGGCGACTACCTGTGCTGCGAGCACCTGACGGCGGCCGACATCCTGATGAGCTTCCCGCTCATCGCGGCCAAGGGCAGACTGGACACGTTTGGCAGCTGGGAGGGCGGGTCGTGGGACAAGGAGTTTCCACGCGTGTACGAGTATGTGCTGCGCCTGGAGAAGCACGAGGCGTACGTGAGGAGCACTGACAAGATCCGTGAGATTGAGGGCGATTTCTCGCCGGCCATGTGAGCCAAGGCGCTACAAGAGTGCAGGTTTGCTGCTGTGTAAGAGGTTGTTCATTGTGTACCAATGGTGTAAATAGACCTGTCGTTACATACGTACGCTTTAATCAAGTTCAAGAATTCTATTGCCCGCCTGAATTGAAAGACCCATGTCTTGACCGAGGACTATTGGCAACTGAGAGGGTTTCATTGGCTGCACACCGAGCGAAAATATGGATCCACCCCTAACCTATCATCTAGAAGCTTCAACTCGAAAATAATTGAGAAACACTACTTCATCCTCACCATCGCCTCTAAGCAATTTTCCGGGGTGGCTCGACGCCATGTACGCATCTAGAGCAGCCTGTTCAAGATGTTCGTCTCGGATCCGGTCCGTCTCGGCCCAAAGGCTGAGCGGTGCCGCGAGAGCCTCGTCCTGGTCTCAACCTCAGTCTCAACCCCAGTCTCAACCTCAATCTCAACCGCAACCTCTTCACGCCGTCCCGGAAACAGGTTTTGACACAGACGCCTCTCCTGAGAATCCAGACGGCTCCACTCCGAGCTGGAAGAGCTCGCCGTGGCGGGCAAGAAAACTAACCGAGGACTCTGCCGTGGCGCTATTCAACGAGGTCGTGAACCCTAAACCCATCAAGGCCAAACGACCGCGTGATGATATCTTGGATCCTCAAGTAGACCACGTGGACGAAGTGGAACTCATCAGAAAGATGAGGTCCCTGGAATCGACAGCCAAGAACCAACCGAGACGCGTGGAGAGGGCCAAGATGTTCCGGACTGAAATTTGGCCCTGGATTGAAAAGTACCCCCGTGGTCAGATCCCCAAGCACATCTATGTCAGCGTGGCCACGTACCTGGGAAAGGTGCGCACTCACTTCATGGGCAAGGAAGTCTCAAGAGGTGGTCTGGAGCTGTCTCTGATGAGCGACGTGATTGGGAACTGTGAGCTGGACATGCGCAACGATCTCATTCTCAGGCTTTGCTACTGGATCATCACCAACAACCACATCAAAGACGACAGTTTTGAGCGCAAGGCCCTTATGAAGGAGCTCCTGGGCCTGTGGAAGCACATATCCCAGCTGAAGCGCGTTGCCGAGCTGGGCCAGGGCCTTCGGTTCGCGCTGCCATCGAGCCATGACATCCTCAAGGACATGGGGCGGGTGGAGGAGGGGATACAGCAGGCGCCTCAAATGGAAGTCACTCTCAAAGCGTTGACGGCCATCTTTTTGCAGTGGCCTCCTGACCAGGCCCGGGAGATTATTCCAGCTCTCCTGGCAACATTGGCCTCCATTTCGAATGAGAAACTGTTCAGCCCGTCTGCCCTGGCCCAGTTCGCGCCACTTCTCGATGCCGTCACGCTCGTCTTCAGCAAGCAGCCGCCCGATGCCGCGGATCCGAGAGAGTTCATCCGGGCAGCCTTTGACATGGGCACCGGCCTGGGCGAAGCGAGACAAGCGACCGTTGAAGAGTATGTCATCAAACACTGGCCGCGGGTCATGGCCATGCTCTCAAGCAACCCTCCCGTATGGCGAACCAAGGCTCCCGTGTCGAGGGCCGAATCGGAGCGGGACAATGCGCTGACCCCCAAGGTCCTTCACATGCAGCTCCGTGTCGCCTACCGCGCCCGCAACACTGGAGCCATCATCTCCATCTGGAAAGACTTGGTGGCCGGGGTGCGCAGCTCGGCCAAGTGTGCCGAAAGACTGAGCGAGGATGTCGAGTTCTTCGATTTCTGGATCTTTGTGTGGTGTGCGATGCGCCGGCCACAGCACCTCCAGGAGACGCTGGCACTGATGAAGGAGCTGGGCATCGAACCTACGGTCAAGACCTTTACCGCCATGCTGCACGGGTGGAAGATGGTCAGGGACGGAGCCAAGATGGAGGCGCTCTGGTCCCAGCTCGTGCAGTCCGGCATGCGGCTTGACCATATCATCTGGACGGAGCGCATCTCTGGTCTGGTCGAGGTGGGCAACCCTCAGGCGGGCATCAACGCCTTGTCCGAAATGGTCACTCTCTGGAAGGAGGCTGTTGCCAAGGGTCACCCCGAGCGAGCCGTGGAGCCGACGATTGAGGTGGTCAACGCCGCTTTCAAGGGGCTCCTGAACATAGACAGAAGCGCCGCCCACAAGGTCTTGACCTGGGCAGGACAAGAAGGCTATGTACCCAACATCCGAACTTACAACATCCTCCTCGGCGATGCGTTCCGCAGCCAAAACCTCGACGGCGTGCAAAACGTACTGCGGGCCATGAAGAACGAGGGCGTTGAGCCCGACGCCGCCACCTTTACCATTATCCTCGAGGACGAGCTCGGTAAGCTGGGCGATGCCGAGCCCGCGGAGCAGGTCAAGGCCGTCAGGAATGTCCTGCAGGACATCCAAGCAGCCGGGCTCAAGCCCAACCCCGAGACGTACGCCAAGATGCTATATGCCGTGGCGGGCCTGCCCAACGGCGCCGACGCGGCGATTGCGGCCGTGCAGTCCCACATGCGCAACTCGGGCTTCGCCATTACGCCGCAAATGATCACCATCCTCATGGAGCGCGCGCTCAACCGAGATCCGCCGGACATCCGCGCAGTGCGGGACATTTTGCGCAAGCACAGGCTGACCAAGGTCAGCCAGGGCGACCAGACGCTCTGGGAGCGCGTCATGTCGGCCTTTGCCGTGGCCAACGAGCTCACCGAGGCCATGACCATCTTTGACGACCTCGCCGACGCCGGCCGCCCCGTCACGTCGCTACCGTGCCTGACCGACCTGCTCAAGGGCCTGCTCCAGGCAAAGGACGTCGAGAATGCCAAAAGGGTGGTCAGCGTGGTGCTCGCGCACAAGGCGCGGCACGCCGACGAGACGGAGCGATACTGGCGGCACCACTTCTGGTTCCTGGCCAAGGAGAACGGCCTCATTGCCCAGAACGATCTGCCACCCATGATGCAATAAGCCAGAGGTGTTTTGTACGTGTTCCGAAGATGACTGAAAAGTAACGAGACTGCGCGCTTTCCAGAAGCGAATGTCTGCCATCATGGGAACAGCTGTATAGAGGTGGAATACCTCACCCAGATTCCGTTGCATCGCGCCACAAAAAGTGCGTGTACATTTTCACATTGAATAGAAGCGAATATTTGGTTCATCCATTTCTAAAAATAGAGCAGCATCAAAAGTGTTCCTGCAAACCCTACGCCGCGTGCCAAATATGTTCCCCCAACGCCTATGCCGCCCAAACGATTCATGCCTCCCAACCCTGAGTCTGAAGTCCATTTTACTTTACCCGTCATGACTGATCCATGGCCTCGTCGCCATCATTATCCCGAGCCCCCTTTTTCTTGCCGTTGCCCAGCATTGATGCAAGGCGCTCCAACCCCTCCACGTCGTCACGGGCCAGCTTGTCGCCTCCGCCCTGCCACTCGCCATCACGCACGTCGCCCTGGTCGCCGAGCTCGAGGCCCCGCACGCTCTCGAGATACTTGCGGGACGCGGCTTCGACATAGTCGACGCGATCCCGGCGCCACGTCTTGCGGCCCTCTGTTGCCGCAGACTCGGCGCCCTCGGAGGACCCCGGGTCCGCGTGCTCGGGGCCCAGGTCATGCATCAGTGTGCGCAGCGACGTGGATAGCGCGCTGAGGGCCTGCAGCTGCGACAGGGTGAACTCGGTCGTCGTCGTGATGGGCTTGTCGGAGCCTCCCGCCTCTAGGCCACCCATGTTCTGTAGGAAGCCAAAGGCGCTACCGTTGTCTTCGGCGACGGGCTTGTGGGAGGCGACCTGGCCGTCTTCCGTCTTGACGGCGGGGGCGACGCCGAGCGCCCCACGCAGCCTCCGCAGGAGCGCATCGTTGCGGGCGCGCTCGCCGTTGAGGGCGCCGTTCAGCCGCTGCGTAGCGTGCAGCCGGCGGCGCAGCGCGGTGACGGACTCGACGGTCGGGCGGTCGGGGGCGGGCTGGCTGGGGAAGTCGAGGCCGTCGTAGTGGGCGAGGCGCACAAACGGCTGGTCGCCGGGAGACACGGTGAGGATGTTCTTCATGACGTAGAGCTCAAACATGTCAAAGTTCTTGTCGATGGAGGCGTTGAGGAGCGTCTCGAGCTGGTGCGTCCCGTTTTCAATCTCGAGCTTGGCGGCCTCGGCTGGCGGTAGGGCGGCGGGGTCTTTGGCAGACTTGCTGGCCGAGAAGCCGAGGGACTGGGGAGGGATGGATAGGAGGAGGCGTTCGACGGAGTCGAGGGCACGGTCGGCGAGGACGTTGACGGTGTTTATGATGTCGTCGAGGAGCGACTGGGAGGACGGAAGGTGGTCAGTTTGTGCTGGTGGGCAAGTCTCTTCGGGAGGGGTTGACAGACGACTGGGGGGTACCCGAAGTGTTCGGTGAGGAGCTCATATTGAGAAGTATTTGACGCCGACATGGTGATGGTACTTGGTAGGCAAGACGAAAGGGCACAATGAAGCGACAGTGGTGATGTTGCAGAACGCGTCTTGCAGCGCGTCTTGCAGCGCGTCTTGGAGCGGATGCTGGTTCTACAGGTGGGAAAAGACTGAAAGCACGAGAGATGAGGCAAGCAGTCGATTAGCTGGTCAATGAGCCCAGGTCCGCAAGTCAATCCATCGGGGAGCTGTAGTGTCGCTAATCTGTACAAGACCGTCAACAAGGCATCAAACCTCTGGGGATGTTCAATGTTGGAAATCGCGGCCTGAATCGCAAGGCGCCGCGAGCCCGAGTTGCAGGTGAAGCAAGGCATGGAACCCGACCCCGCCAAAGATCCAGCAGTTAGCGCTGCTCCACTACAACTACAGATTACTAGTACAAGGGTTTCCACCCGTTGCAACGCATCCAGATCAACCGCCGACGAGCCCAATTCGGCGTCCTCTGGCAAATCTCAATCGCCATCACCATCGCCATCGCCATCGCCATCCCGAGCACCGGCGGTTCTCGAAGGACCTCGTTTCCGTCTCCCAAGAAGCCATGTCGTCAAAGTACAAAGACCTGCTCAAGAATGGCTGGCACCCCGAGAAAGCGAGCGGCAGCTCGGGCAGCTCGGGCAGCTCTGGCGAGCGCTCACGACTGGGCGGCGGCAGCTCCATCAGAGGCCAGGTCAAGGGCCAAATGGTAAGCGGTCCTGTACCTCCCATTGCTTCCATACCGGCATGCTAACATGGGCTCTTCTCCCTCTTACCTAGAATGGCCTTCTCGGCAGAAACAACTCCGAAGAGGAGCGCACAAACCACGTCTCCGTCCCCATCTCACAGCTGCGCGATCCTGCCTCCTTTGCGCCTCCCCCCAAGCGAACGGCCTCGGGCCTTGCTCCGCCTCCTCCGCCCCCGACGGCTTCTGGGACTCGCAAAGTCCTCGCCGCTCCCTCAAAGTACCAGGACCCCCGGGCTCCTCCGGTCCAGCAGCCCGTCTACCAGAAGCAGCTCACAAGCGGCGAGCAGCCCGACTCGCAGGAGGACGAGCACCAGCCGCCCCGGCCGTATCGTGTCAACACCAGCGGCTTGTCCACCGACAACTTGCCGCCGCCGCCAGGCAGAAGAGACGGTGCCGACGGCCGATCCCCGCCTCCGCCCCCATACCAGTCCGCCGTCGGCGCCGCCGCCAAACCCGGCCTTCCCGGCCCTCCCAGCCTACCCCCACGGCTCCCGCCGAGAACAAACTCCATGAGCCCGGCATCAACGGGCAACGGCCAGAACCTGCTGAACCAGGGCGCCATCAACCGCCTAGGAGCCGCCGGCGTGTCCGTTCCCGCACTCGGCATCGGACGCTCCAACCAGAGTTCCCCCAGCCCGCCTCCACCTCCGCGACCCACGCCTGGCGCGCCTTCGCACATGGACGAGCTGCAGAACCGCTTCTCCAAGCTGGGCACCGGGGGCTCTGCCTCGACTACTACACCCCCGCCACCTAGCGAAGGTACGACGTGGGCACAGAAACAGTCGGCGCTCAGGACGGCGTCATCGTTTCACAAGGATCCCTCTTCTGTGTCATTTTCCGACGCCAAGACCGCCGCCAGCACGGTTAACAATTTCCGCCAGCGACACGGCGAGCAGGTCTCTGCAGGTCTCAAGACAGCCAACGGCCTGAACCAAAAGTATGGCGTAATGGACAAGGTGGGCAGCTATGTGGGTGGTGCGCAAACCCAGGCGGCTCCTGCGCCGGCCCCGGCTCCGTCTCCCTCCCCTTCTCCCTCTCCGTCCCTGGCCGGAATAGCAGGTAAAAAGAAACCGCCGCCCCCGCCGCCCAAGAAGAAGCCCGCATTGGGCGGTGTGCCAACTGCAGCTGCGGCGGACGATGGGCCACCACCGATTCCCATGGCGACGAGACCCCAGTTCTAGTCGAGGAGGGGTTGGTACAGTCATTGATAGAGAAGGATACAAAAACAGTTCAGCATCCGTCTGGCGCAAGGGGAGTTTTATCGATTCTTGGTTCATCCAATAAAATGGAACGAGGCACAGGTTGGCCCAAATTGCGCGTATTCGCCCAAAATCGCAGAGGTGCAGATCCCAGTGGCATTCGCGACCTCTGAAGGGGTCGCCATACTGGACGTATTATTTTATAGCATTCTTTTGATTTCATCGCTCTATCATGGGGGCTTAGATGCCAAGCGTATATAACGCAGCCATGTGGTCCGTCGTAAAACCTGTGCTCATAACAACTGCTTCCGCCATTCCTGAGAATGACCACTTTAAACCTTCATCTCAGTGACACCGTGCTTCCAGACGATGATATAGGGGGTGATACCGTCCTCGCGGTAGTTGAGGAGGACAACCCTGAGACAGCGGTTAGTAACGCTGCCAGGTGCCAAAATAGGAAACGTGAGGTGAGGGTTCACTTACATGGCATCGGGGTCCATGGACTCGCCAGTGTAGAACTCGAAGTCCTTGAAGTTGGGGAGGAGCTTCTCCTTGACATAGGCCTGAGCACCCTTCTCGAAGGCGGTGATGTCTTCGGCGGAAGCGCCCTTCTCCTGGAGCTTAGTCTTGACGTTCTTGAGGTAGCCTGCGGGTAGATGTTAATGGCGAGATGGCAAGAGAGTTTCCGGGTCACGTAAACGAACCCTTAAGGTAGGTCAGGTAAGACTTCTTGTCGAAAGAAGTGCTCTGGAGACGGAAAGAGTGGACAATGTTGTTGACCTTGACGGCCTCATCCTCAACACCCTCCTCGGCCTCCTCGGCGGAAGCGTTGGCACCAATGTCTGTAAAGGAAAGATATGTTAGCATCGTCTTCGATTTTTCTTCATCGTCTTGTACGATGGCTGGTCGTGGATCTCGGCCGAGCTTTACTCGGGTCGCGACAGGGGAGCACTAACCAATCTCGACAGCGCCCTCGGTAATCATGGCGCAGTCGGCCTCGTAGACGATGTTGTCGACGGTCTTGAGGTCGTACGAGTCGGAGATGAGCTCGTCATCGCTGATGATGTCCTGGGTTTAAGGAGTCAGCAACGTTGCGACGAATGGCGCGGGGTTGGCGGGCAACGGAAACAAGTGGGAGAGGAGAGGGACGAGATGGAGAGCGGAGGGGCAGAGGGGCAGATGGATGATGTTGCAGAGGGGCACCAGTGCATCAGATTCGTCGCCCCGCGAGTGAGCCATGGACGTACCTTGTAGATGAGCATGGTGACGGTTGGATGCGACAAACGGATCGGGCTGAAGCAATAGAGAAGATGAAGATGCAAAGGGAAAAAGAGGCAGATGGGCTCGAGGAGTCTGGCAACAACAAAATTCGACGTGGAAGTGGGAGGGGAGGAGGCGGGCGTGGTGGGGTTGTATGCGCTAGACCAAAAGGGGCCTAAGGGCGGGCTGGAGATGAAAATTCGCTTCAACCATTTTCCCACGCCGAAGCGAGCGAACAAGGCCAAAGCTGCAAGCTGCAAGCTGCAATAAAGCGATATGGGTGGATAGATGCAAGCTCTCCATTCTCTCTCTTCATTTACCCTCCTTTGCCTCGTTTCGTCTCGACCCAACTCTCCACAAGCCCAAGCTTGAGCCAGCTCATATCAGCCTGAGCCAGTCAAGCCAGCTCTCTAGGGTGGGACGCGTGGTGCATGACAACTTGATGGACCCGCGCCACTAGAACCCTGGACATGAGGTTAAAAGATCTCAGGGGCTTGCTGGCTTGGGCTGCTCTGCTACCTCATTCCAGCTGTACTGTAGTCTACTATGTAAGCTTAGGCGTTGGCGATGCGGTTTCTCTGCGAGCAGGATCGTAGGATGCAAGCCGAGGCGGAGATTGACCATCCATCCATCCATCCTTCCATCCATTCATCCATCCATTCATCCATTCTGCGTGACCAACTTATCGACCGCCTAGAGTCATCGTCTCATCCATGGCTGGCCGCGTACTCCGTAGCTGCACGTTCACATGCACGCTTGATGTACAATCTGCCCTTCCCTGGTTCGACATGTACCATGGAAGCATATGCACATCACCCAACAAAGACGATGCCGTCAGTCTGCCATGCCATAACCAACCCATCAATGACGGAATCCAGGGGAAATGGACAGAGAAGTCGGCTCGGCGACAGCCAAAACAGCGACGCAGCAGCCCTACGTCGCCCTCTGTGGCTGACGGGATATCGCCATGTGGCAGCGCTGGTGGGCTGACGGGAACCCGCCATGAGCCGACTTGTTGTTTCGTCTCTGGGCAATTGACACAGGGTAATCTGTGCAGAATGCAGAGTACGGATTCCTAGACTATGCGACGGGAGCAAATTGTATCCGTGTCGCGCGCCGCAGACGCCGACGGTCTTCTTGGCTCTCCGGGCTTCCCTGGTTTCCCTGGCTTCCGGGGACTCTCTGGCGACTTTTTTGGGCTCTTGGCTTGTTTGGCGCCACTGATCGACTTCCGCCACCCCAACCTTACTGTACTCCCTCCCTCTACGGATTACTCGCTCATGGAAAAGACTGGCGTCCCTTTTAATTTTCACTCCAATCCATCCACGCTCCTTTCCACTCCTTGCTTTCTTTCTACCCACGACATTCCTTCATCCTCCCTTCTGCAACCACTCAAAGTCATCCTCATCGTTCTGACGCACCAGCGTCTCTCTCATCTCTTTCTCTCTTTCCCTCTTTCTCTCTTTCCCTCTCTCCCTCTCCTTCTCTCCTTGCCCAATACCTTTCCCTCTTAGCCGACCTGCGTCCTGCGTCGCTGTTGCCCCGTTGCACGGACTTTATTTGCACCACCCTAGTCTCTTGACGCGCGACGCCACCCTTCCCTCCCTCTCCTGATTGATTATTTACCTGCCCTACCTACTTAACCTTATCACCCCGACCGGCCGACCCGGAACCAATCGTCAACCGTCAACCGTCAACGCTTCATCGATAGTCGTAGCGACGACCTCAACGATTCCTCTCATCTGGTTCTATCAAGCAACGCTTCTCTTGTCCTTGATGGGTGCCGATTCCCCCATCGTCGCCACCGCCAGAATGGTCAACCAGACCGTCGTCAACTTGACGTCGCAACACCTCTTCAATGCCGACTTCCCACCGCTGCCCGAGTATACCCTCTCGACCCAGACGGACCTCCTAACATGGCTCCCCGACTTCTGGCTGTCTCTCTTCGCCCCCGTCATCGTCTATTGGGTCATGTCCCTGACCTTCCACGTAATTGACGTCTTCGACTTGTTCCCCCAGTACCGCCTGCACACCCCCGAAGAGATCACCAAGCGTAACCATGCCTCTCGCTACGAGGTTGCCCGCGACGTCATCATCCAGCAGATTATCCAAGTCTCTACGGGAGCTGTGCTGGCTCTGACCGAGCCTCCCGACATGGTTGGCAAAGCTGACTATGATGTCGCTACCTGGGCTACCCGCCTTCGTCTCATCCAGCGCGGCCTGCCTTCGGTCCTCGGCATGCTCGGAATTAACTCCATCGCCATCTCCAAGAACATTGCTGCATCGCATCCCTTTGTTGCTGGTGCTCTGGCTGGCGGCCACTATCCTTTCCTTACCACCGGGGCCAACACTGCGTCATTTGCGCCATGGGAAATTACACTGGCCAAGGTCATTTACTACCTCGCCATCCCGGCCGTCCAATTTCTGGTCGCCTTCTTCCTTCTCGATACTTGGCAGTACTTCTTGCATCGTCTGATGCACGTCAACAAGTGGCTGTATAGTATGTTGATGTGACTTCGACCCCCCCCCCCCGTGCGAACAAAAGCTAACCACAGTTGCTACTCTACAGCTACTTTCCACTCGCGACACCACCGTCTCTACGTCCCCTACGCGTATGGTGCTCTTTACAACCACCCGTTCGAGGGCTTCCTTCTCGACACCGTTGGTGCTAGTTTGGCCTACAAACTCACCATGATGAACATGCGCCAGGGCATGTGGTTCTTCTCTTGCTCTACCATCAAGACAGTTGACGACCACTGCGGCTATGCGTTCCCCTGGGACCCTCTCCAGATCGTCACTAGCAACAATGCTGCCTACCACGACATTCACCATCAGCACTGGGGCATCAAGACCAACTTTGCTCAGCCCTTCTTCACCTTCTGGGACAGCTTCCTGAACACCAGGTACACGGGCCCTCGATCCAACCTGCCTAGTGGACTCAGAGATAAGAAGACAGAGGAGCCTGCCAAGGTCGCCAAGTGAACAAAAAACCCAAACCGATCTGAAATAATGCGAATGACACTAATGGGATCGCCCCGGGTGTGCGATCTGACCGAACATGAACTATCGGAACTTACACTTTCTCTTTTGGATCATCAACACAGCAATCGGGGGCTTGAAGCTCTTTGCTTGTGGTAATACTATTATCTTCTTATAATTCATGATTGGGTTAAACAGGGATAGCCGCCCAAGGTGATTGGGCCTGGGCCTCCCAACCCTTCTTCTTCACTTCTGATACTTTCGTTATTCCCCCTTTCCCTCCCCTTTTCTTTTCTATCTTTCTATTTTCTTGGGATTCTTTTTCTGGCTTTGTTCAAATATTGGAGCTTGCGTAGTCGTTGAAGCTGGAGTTGAATCCGTGGAGACTGGGAGACAGAGCGCCTCTCCCATAATAGCGTTCGAGAGCGCCACCCACCTGTCAGCTTCATAATTCCGACTCATTATTTAATCAGTCGAGCTCATGTATTGTATGCTTGTCACCCATTCAATTTGGGACAGGTAGATGGGTGTGATGTGGGCGGCCCGCCCCATGGTTGGCGGCGCCGGTCATGAAGTTTTGTGTATCCGTGGGCGGACTCTAAGAGAGAATGAAATGGATAAATAAGCCAAAAATAAAACTGAAGAACGTATTTCTCTTACACGGAGATGATCAGATGTTCAAACGATTTGTATCGCTTACAACTTAACGACGAGCTTGCCAGCCAACATAGATGGGTGGTGATGTGGCGAATTGATGAGCTTCACGTCGTCTTTGCGCCTTCAAGCTCTACCTCGCCGGCAGATGGGCCGATGTTCAGTGTAGCTGTATCATGCATTCCAATGGCGGATTCTCGCACTTGTGATACAGCAGAACTGGTGGGCTGAATCTGATCTGGACGCAATTGTTTGGTGCCTTTGATGGAGGATGTGCCAGAAGACGCGCCGACTGTCGTGTACTGTTGGACGCGTTGCGCGAGGCAATAAGCAAACTCTTGATAACCCGAGAAAGAGGGAAGTGATGAGACAAAGAGTGGGATGGAGGCAATTAATCGAGACATGTCTCTGACTACCGACATCCAGGCCTGTGGAACATGCAGAGGCTAGACCAGGTCATCTATCTGTTTGTCTGTCCATCTCAGCATGTCTCTTTGGATCAAAATCGATCGCGAGAGGTGGAGATGCGCTAGGAGGAAAGGAAAGAAAAAAGGAGAGACATCTGGGACCCCAGTCGTCATAACGTCATGACTCCATTGTCCCAAGTTCTTGAGACGGAGGGAAGAAGATCGACGGGTATGTACTATGTATGATCTGTATTCTGGCGTGCTTCGAAAACCTTTCGACGGAGTCGGCGTCGACAAGGTCCATCCCCGTTCCGTTGGTGGCCGGACCTCGCAAAGGCCAGTGATTCTCGGTCCGGCTGTCAACGTAGCATTTTACAATTCTTTGCCAGACATCAATTCCGCACCGATACGTGCGTTGTTTTATTTTTCTTCCTCCATCTCCATCTTCGCCGGGGCGACTGGGTGGACCAGCCTTGCCGATCCTAGGTTGCAGCACGTACTGTATGTATGTATGTATGTATGTATGTATGTATGTATGTATGTACATACAGTACCTACCGGCCCTTGCTATAGTACATACAGGTAGGTACAGATTAGATAGTATCTAGGTCATCGGAGGATAAGAAAGTCCAAGCGTGCTATGCTCCGTAGCTAAGATGACGATGATCAGTTCACCGGAAAAAGCATGCAAGCAAAAAGACAATGGAGTACCATGTAGACGGGCGCTCTCCAATGACTTCGCCGCGGGCTTTCTACATAAGTCAGCACCTTGACCAGGTTGGGAAAGCTTCTCACCCGGTTGTGAGGGTCGAGGTAACCTATTGCTTGCTTTGTCTGGTCACACCGCGCTGAAGGACAGGCAGGACTGGCAGGCATGGGAGGGTTGACGATGGACGATAGAGCGGAGCCATTGTGGCCCAGGGTTGGGGCGGTCGATCTGTACCGAAGTAGCCAGATACCTACCTACCTAGGTAGGTACATATTACAGTGCCTGTTCAATCTGCACATCGACGACTGCCTTATCGAAGGTGGATATCAAGCTGTCATTTGCGTCTCAGGGGAGAAGGGGGCCTGGCGGGCGCGCAGCTTGGCAGCTTGGCAGCTTGGGACGGCTTGCCGTGCGGCTGTCTTAATCTTGCCTGCATGCATCGCAGATAGCTTCCAAGGGATGCGTCTCATCCCAGAGATGTGGCTGGCCGGGGCTGCTGCATCTTTGATGGTGATGGTGGCCGGGATTTGGGTGCAGTATGACATGGCTGGGCCCATATTGCCTTGCAGTCTTCTACATAGCAGGTCTACCATATAGGTACCCACCCACCTACCTACCTACCTACTTACCTACCTACCCAGCTGCTGGCTACCTTACTTACTTGAGGTATTCGGCTGCTGGGTAAGGTACTGTATGTAGCTCTACAGATCATAGTCTTTTCGATATAGGTGTTGTGACGCATACACAGCCAGCCACCGGCACCCACCACCACGCGCACATTGCTTTTGGGGAGTTTCTGTGCCGAATCCGCGGGGGTAAGATCGCTGAACCCAGTAATATGTAGATGATATACCGAGTACTCCGTACAGTAGGCAAGATGTAGTGTCTGGGTTGGCCCCTGGAACCTGGAGCTGTTGTGCAGTTGAGTTGGCGTCGTCCTCGGAGCTGAAACGCGCAAGATGAATAGGTATATGTGTACTTTGCCGGCTCTTGATTGACTATCAGGACAGGACTGGACAGGACGGGCTTGACAGAGCCGACTTCCCCGGCGCACTCTGCATGTACAAGCCCATCTCTCCTGCAGCCACCCATATTGATACGTACTGCCGCAATGCCGCTTGTGCCGTCTCGACTCTCGAGACGTCGCAGAGGCCATGTTTCAGACGACCACTGTTGGTTGTTGGCAGCCTGCAGTTGGCGACTTGTGGGATTGGCCAATTCTTGTCAAATGTGGTGGCTATGGCTATGGCTATGGCTATGGGCAACAGCAGCAGCAGCGGAGCAGAGAGATATGTTGGCCCCAAGCCATTGACTACTACACTGTAGGTGGGGGCCAGATGCAGCCAATCAGGAGGCCCGAAAGCAGCTTGGGATTTCCCAAACGGGAGACGCGTCTGAAAGCGGCTACAGGCTCATCTAAGAGGAGGGGACTAGCTTTCACTAGACGGACCAGATGGGGGATACGGCTTGGTGGTTTGTTTTGGATAATTGCGACACGCAAGTCTGCATGTACTGTGTGTGCAGACATGTGTAGCCTGCCTGGGTTGAAGGGATGGATGAAGGGATGATTGGATACGGGCAGCGCAGACTCAAACTATGTATTTGTTTTTGCCTGGACGTGGCATTGAAGGATTGCAGCTGACACAGTGGGCCGGCGCATGTTTCCGCCGCCACGTACTGTACACGGTACTGACACTATACTGTACCATACCGCCTCTGCTTGATGCGCTCAGCTTGTTCAACTCGTCCAACTTGCGTTGGAACCTCGCAAGGCCCCTCACAGAGTATCGCTATACCCTGGCCTGGCCTGTCCCGCCCTGTCCCGTGTATCACGTACGGAGTGCAGATGGGCTGCTGGGGTTTGTGTCGAATGATGCGTTGCCCCGGCCTAACCAGCTTTGAAAACGCAATGCGATTGAGTTTAATTACGCCCACTCCATGCGTGCTCATGCTTATCGAGCAACGACGTACTGTAACTTACCTACCTTACATAGTACCATGTACAGAGTACAGTACGTACTGCATTCCAAGGCTCCGGCAACTCTGCCGACCATAGCCCTGGCCATCTTGAACGACGGCTTCGCGAATGGACGACTGCATGAACTGGACGAAAAGACCATGGACCTTCAATACCACCTGGCATTGCACCTTTTATCACCAAAGGCCTCCCGGGACAAGGAGAGGCCGCTGCGTCACACTGGATGGTGGCTAAGCACGATGCGCTCTTCCCCTGGGCCCCGTCGTGACCCCTCCCTTGGCGGCAATCGAGTCCACATGGTAACAGGTGTGGTGGCTCTAAGCCTTCTTCCAGACTAGACGCCGATGTCTCCATGACCCTAGATCCATCCAGCTGCAGCGAGATGCCCAATCACGGAAGAGCAGATGCTTGCTGGGCTGATGAACACCGTCCGACTCCAAACCAAGGGTCCACTGGCAATCAGGCACGGAGCCAGGACAGGGGGTCCTTCTCTCTCTCTCTCTCTCTCTCTCTTTCCCTCTCTCGCAGGTCTGTCTGCCTGCTCTGGTTTCGCATTGCCGGATCTACCTCGTCTCATGTTTGGCCGTGGAAGAGAAGAAGCCGGCTGCGTCGGGACCAAGCTCTCCAGTGCCGGTGGGCACGCACTCGCACACGCACATTGGGGACAATCAATGGAAGACACACTGGCGGTTGGAGAAGCGAGGCATGAGATGGAGATGGCATCATGCTCTAGGGCGCTAGGCGTAATGAGCAGGCTGCGGTAGAGATGAGCATCAGCATCACAAAGTGACAAGTAGTACGCCGGCCCCCCGGGGAGCCAATATCTTGACTTATAGCCAGCCTCGTGGGCTCGCTCCAGCTGCCACCAGCTGGCCACCGCCAGGCGGCCACTCTCACCGTCCACCTGCCGTCCGTCTAGGCTCTGTCCCCTATTAACCTTGTTGACTTTCTGGTTATTCTGAGCTTCTCCTCCATTTCTCCCATCTCCATCTCCATTGTCCATCTTCATCATCTCTGCGTCTCTCACCGTCATCTGCGTCCATCCGCAACCGCAACCGTATCCACATCTACGCCTACGTCTACGTCCGCACACACATCCGCATCAGCATCAGCATCAGCATCGGCATCCTCGACGTCGCCTTCGTCCGTCTCCGCTTCCGCTTCCGCCTCTGCCAGCATTTTCTTCTTCCTCTCCGCCGCCCTACGTTGCGCTTGTCCAGCCTGGGAACCTCCATGTCCTAGGTTGAGCGGGCATCCCTCGTTTCTTGACAAGCCCCCGACTGATCTGATCCTGCAACTTGTCCAACCGGCCGGCGCAGCGAGTGTGTTGTCTAGTCCAGCATCAAGCCCGGCTCCCCGTCCGCGCAAAAACGGCCCAGCCCAGCCTACAACGGCCGCCCGTCGTCTCTCCGGTCTTAAGCGCCTGCGCCATCACCTTTCTATCCAATCCCACGTTTCCACATTCCCGGCATCCGTACAGATTATTGGCAGTGCCCATTGTCCATTGTCCAAGACCCAGGACCCAGGCCGAACCCGAACCTGTCTGGGCGCTTAACGAGCTAGGCGGCGCAGCTGGCAGCCCTGCCATTGGCCATTGGCTCGCTGCAGCCTCTCCCCCTTGGCGTGCTGGTAATCTCGACGTCGGGGCCAGCGCCTGTCTGAGCATGCGACGAGTGCGTCTGGTGTTTCATCGCCGAGCTATAATTGTCCATTCCTGGTCTTGCTGGCCTGTCGCCAGCATTGACAGCTCACAAAAAAGCAAAGGGCGACAGCGCAGCACTGCGGTAGACGCCCACCCCGGCTCTGCGTTGGGTCTCTCCGCCTGAGTGCTCTCATCTGCAGCCAGGTATTTACACCCAGGGTGTCGCCGCGATTCATCATGGATCCCTCGACAACTCTCGTTACTTTTTGGTTGTGAGTCTGGGCCTTGCTGCTTTCTTTACTTTTGTTTCTGTCCTTCGCTGGTCGAACCCACCCTTGTTCCGTTTACGTTTCATTCCTTTCCGGCCGGCGGTCGTCCACTCTCCCTCATCACGACTGCGACCACGACATTGACTGTCGCATTTCGTTGGCATCCCGTTCACGATAATCACTGTACCCCTACTGCAGTACATTCCTTGGACCCTCTTGCCGTGCAAGCAATCCGTTGCCGTTCCATTTCATTCCCCAGAGTTCCGGGACCATCAGTCTTGTCCCAATGTCTCACCCGTTTTGGTATGACGCCTGCGCTTTTCCCACTTGTTGATTGATGGATCGCCGAGTGCCCGAGACAAGGCCATCCATCCCTTGGGATGGCTTTGCAAATCCACAGTTTCTTCTGCCCTCGCTTCAGCTTGTAGCCGACGGCCGAAGCCAGCTAGACAGCCAGCTAGACAGCCAGCTAGACAGCCAGCTAGACAGTCAGCTAGACAGTCAGCTAGGCAACCAGCCAGCCAGCCACCGGATGCGACATGATCGCCCTTTGGATGCTGCTGGCATTTTCACGGTCGTCGTGCAGCCCTAGTGTGCGGGTGCGTGGATTCACGATGGCTGGGGAATGCCTGCTCGATTCCCAGTCGATAACTCCGGCCACGCGACTGAGGTGGCCCTTAGCCCAGCGGCCGGAACCAGGCTGCTCCAAGTGGCCCAAGTGGTCCAAGTGGTCCAAGTGGTCCTGGCCCAAGTGCAAGTGGCCTAGCAGTCTCAGATGTTTTCATCTCGTGTCCATACCGTTAGCAGACTTGTCTTTGTTATGAGGCTGACCTTTTCCACCCCAGTCAATCGCACCCTTCGGCAAAGTCCGTGCAGCTCATTGGCTCCTGGGACAATTTCACCCAGTCCTACCCCATGGAGCGTGACGTCCGGCGTGGCCGTAACCAGTGGAAGGGGTGTTGTTCCTTTCAAGACGTCTGTGACGACACTTCTACCTCGTATAATAAGAGGCAGGGTGGCCTCAGAATGGGCCAAACCTACTACTACTATGTAAGACGGCCTCTACTCCGTTGTCACACTCTCTTGTCCTCTTCCTCCTCCACATCATCATCGGTGTATACACACCTTACACTCTCTCACCCACGTCTTCGCTCACTTGCTTGGCCTGGCCTGGCCTGGCTTTACTGGTCTTCAATCCTTCGACCTGCCTGCCTGCCTGCCTACCTACCAACCAATCGCGAACCGACATCCTATCATTTGGCCCTTTTTCTTTTATAATACCTAATCACACCGACATCTGTCTAACACCACAATGAAATTTCAGTACGAAGTCAACGGCTCCGTCGAGACGCATGATCCCACCATGCCTTCGACCAATGTCTGTCCATACCTACCTGGCCAGTCCGTCAACACTTTGACTATCCCAGTCGAACAGTCTCTTCGGCATCGCAGCGCATCTCTCAGCTCCATGCGAATCACCGACTTCAAAACGATGAACCCCAACGCCAAGTTCACGACGCCAAGGCCGGCTCCGTCTGTGCCGTCTCATGCTCCCATCCTCCGTCGCTTGGGTTCTTCGCCTGCCCTGAACCACAAGTCATCGAACCGATCACTCTCCCCCGCGCCCGCATGGAAGCGCTTCTTTGGCCGAAAAGTAGGCAGCCGGGATGGCGATCGTGGACGGTCCCCACAGCGCGAGTTCGACTTCCCAGCCGGTCCTGTGGATGATGGTGGGTACCGGTGCACCACCCCCTCCGATGGCACACGGACCAGGGATATCTCTCCCGAGTCCCTCCGTCGCTTTCTTTCCGATGACATCCCTGCCCGACCCGGCTCCAACATGAGCCAGCGACCTGCCCTGATCATCCCCGACGACATCGTCGAGGAAAACGACGACGACGACAACTTTGCGACGTCGGCCGCATCGGAGACGCAGGCGTACCCCACTCGTCTCTCGCCTCCCCCATTTAAACGGTCCGCATCATCCGACACCATAGCGCTCGACGGGCTCACCCCAAGACCTATTCGGCCATCCAGCAGCCGGCAAAGGGACATGCAGTCTGCTCCAGCGTCTGCTGTTGTACCCGCTCTCCCCAGACTCGAAACACTTGGCCGCTCCCGCAACGGCCTCTCCAGCTTCACTGCCCCTTCTACTTCTCATTGTCTTCGGAAGGCCCCGTCGTTCTACGACTCCTCGGATGACGAGGATGGCGCCATTTCAAGCAACAACAGCGTCTACCTTTCGTTTCAGCCCAAGTCCAGCTTCGCAGCGGCAAACAGGTCGTATGAATGCTACAGCCTTCCCAAGGACCAGGGCAAGCAGACGACGATTCTGGAACCACAACCAACCTACGCCAAGCTCAACTCGACTTTATTCGCTGCCGAGGGCGAAAGCGGCCTTGGTGTCGGCAGTCCCAACTTCCTGGGGTCTCCTATTGACACCAATCTGGATGACTTTGTCAACGAGCTCGGCTGGATCGTCGACGTAATCGGCAGCAAGCGCATCTAAACATGGATCCAGCATCATTTTTGTCTCATACACGAGGGGACAAGACTCACTACAATCATTACCTTATCCGACAATGTAATACCACCATTCACTTGATATTTTACGGAGCACTGGCTTACGGGTTTCCTCTTTACAACTACTAGTCACCAGCTGTGTGGCTGGACCATTTCTGATTTTATGGCGTTTCATTCTACTGGGTGGGATTTAAAAGCGAAGGAAAGATAGGGGACTAAGGCGCAAGCATCAAGGGGCTGGACAGGGCCGGTATTTGGGGAGAAGGAGTTGGGCATTTAGGATGCCTCGGTCAACTCTTCTCATCTGGTAATGGAGGCTTTGATAATACGGCACGGGTTCCATGGAAAGACATCATGGGTTAGATGGATGATGCACACACGCACAGACACACATGTACGCAGATATATATGGTGAACAAGTGATGAAAAACATCACAAATCAATATGAGCCGACTCGGTGCATACAACCCGAGTCATAGGCGCTGATCAAACTTGGATTGTCTTTTGCCCTTGTATTTTGCCCTTGACGTTTTGGAAAGGCTTGAAACGCCAATCACGAATGAAGTGAAGTCGGGTCACGTATTAAATGACTGCTCATGAAGATGATGTGATCGCAGGGATTCTTATTGTCCGAGTCTAGTCACGTAGATTACATATTCATATTGGGATGTCTCGTATTCCATCCGAGACCTAATTGTCATTCTAGTGGACAATCGGCTAGCGTACCGCCTCGTCGGTCCAGCAGGCTTGCTTTTTATCGTAGATTAGCGAAAGCGCCGTGAGCGCCTCTTCGGTCTAATGTGTGACTGGCGCTGCTGGTGCTGTTGTTGTCGCAGCCCCAGCCACCACTGGCGTCTTCTGCTGCTGCTGCGGCTGCTGCTCTTCCCTGGGGACCGTCTTCAGGTCTGCCGGCGCAGCAGGCCCGGCAGCATGTTTCGGAACCGTCTCTAATGTCGCGGGTGTCTCCGCTTTTGGTGCTGGGGATGAACTCGTCGTCGTTGGCGGTATTGGTGCGGCAGTTGCGTCGATCTTGGTGGCTGTTGATGCTGCTGGTGCTGGTGCTGGTGCTGGTGCTGGTGCTGGTGCTGTTGGTGCTGCTGATCCTGCTGGAGGAGGCGCCGAGTTCGCTGCGGGCGTTGCTGGGACTGCCGTCTTCTCTCCAGCCGCCTGGACCCCTCCTGAGATGCCGATCGTCTTGTCGCTGCTCCCTTGCGTGGGCTGGCTCTCCGCAGCAGTCTTGCTCCCCTCACCGCCCTTCTCGGCGGATGCTCGCTCCTGCGGCTTCTCGCCGCCGCCCTTGTGAGGGTTCAGGAAACGCTCGGGCACACCGCGGGCGGCCGTGGAGCCGCTGCCGACCCAGGCGCCAAGGGTCGTGCCCCAGCGGTAGTCGCCGCGACAGAGACGCTGGATCTCGCGGTAGGCGTGCGCGTTGTAGTAAGGGAGCCCGGTCTTGGGGTCGCGGTAGCGGGCCGGGTTGTTTGTGATGACGCATATGGGCGCCGGAGCAGGCTCTGGGGCGAGGTGGGCGGTTAGAAGGAGAGCTAATACTATATGGTGCAGATGGCTCATGAGAGGGTGCTTACTGGCTAGTTTGGTCATTTTGCGACCAAAGAGGATTTGGGTCTGGATATTGCGATCCTTGATCGCGTTCGGTTCAAAGTTCTGGAGAAGAATTGCGTTGCGGCTACATGCTGAGGGTGAAGGCGGATCTGGCTCGACAGGCTGAACGGACGGGTCTGGGCTGGCCGTAGACTCCACGGGAGCAGTGAGCGCGTTGGGAGTGAGGTTTTGAGGAGTTGTTGAAGCGGCCAGATGTGTTTCGGTATTTGGTACTGGCGGGTTCGCATTAGAGGCGGGCTTGGGAGGAAGAGGGGCAGTGGATGCTGGAGCAGGGGACGGCGAAAGCTTTGGAGCAGCAGCAGCAGTAATGTTGTTCATGACTGGCGGCACGGCGTCCTGAGACCTGTTCGGCGCGGCGAGGACGTTGGACAAGGTCGGCATCGCAGCCCCGTTGACGCTGAGGCCGGGCGGCGGAGCCAGAATGGGAGCCGCGAGGACGCCCGAGGGCTTGGAGTCTGGCGGTCGAGCCAATCCTGACGGCGGTGTCATGACGGAGGATGCCGGGCCTTCGGGCGTAGGCGGCGGGGCCGGGTTCGGAGCCGGAGCCGGAGCGGCAAGGCCGCTGGGAGGAGCCGAGAGAGCCGCGGGTGGTGGCGTCGGCGTAGGAGGAGGGGGCGGAGGAGGCATGGCCATCAACCGTGGCGCTGGCGGTTCCTCCACCTTGGGAGCAATGGCCTTTGCCTCGGCTGGCTTGTCGGGCTTGTCGGGCTTGTCGGTGGTGGTGGGGGGATTTGGCGTATCAGTCGAGGTGACATCCTTGGATGCTGTGGGTGATTGCGAAGAGTTAGTTGGAATCGGCTGTGTTGGAGTTGGTGATGCCGCGGCGGGAAGAGATGGTTGCCGTTGTTGCGCCGGCTCAGTCTCTCGATTGACAGCAACAGCAACATCAGTGTTCATTTCTGTTGACGCGTTGACGTCTTTCTTCTCGCCATCGGCGTCTCCCACCGCCACCGTCGCCGTCTTTCCGGTGCTTTGCTGAGCCTCCTCTTCCTTTCCCGGCCCCTTCCCCTTGCCCTTCTCCTTGTCCACCTTTTCCCGTTTCCGCTTGGGCTTCTCCTCCTCCACGACCACCCAGTGCCGCCCCAGAAGTTTCAGCTTCTCGTCCTGCCACTGCCCCATGCCGCTCCAGAACGATATCACGGGCCCCTTGAGCTTCCTCTGGCTCAACGCCAGCAGCCGCGCCCGCCGCTCCTCCTCGCGCTGCTTCTCGGCCTCCTCCCAGCGGTTGAGGCTCTTGCTGTTGCGCTTCTCCACAATGGCCGCCTCGCGCAGCCGCTCCTCCTGCGTCATCGGCGGCTTCTTGAGCGCCTCAAGCCGCGCCGCCTTCTTCTCCATCTGCGCCAGCTGCTTCAGCCGCTTCGCCTCCCGCTCCACCATCTGCTGGTGCAGCTGTTCCTTGGACAGGCGCGTCGTCTGCCGCGACGAGGCGCGCGTCGGGAGGTCTGCCGGCGACGGCAGCCACGAGATGCGCTCAGACTTCTTCTTGGGCCGCGGTGCCGGTGCGGACGCGGGCGTGGCTGGTGTCGACTTGGGGTCGATGCGGACCTTTTTGCGAAACTTGGCTGGGATGGCATCCTGTGCTTTGCGCTTGCGCTGGGCGAGCTGACGCTCCTTGGCCTGACGCTCCAGCTCCCGCTCGCCTTCAAGATCGTCGTCGGCAGCATTGTTGTTGTCGTCCTCATCGTCGGATGAAGAGTCCATGTGCACATCGGAGCCATCGTCATCCACGTCGCTGAATCCCTGGTCGTTCTCGTCCTCGGCGAAGAGCAGCTCCAGATCCGAGTCGGGCTCCTCGTTGGCTAGCATCGCCTTCATTCTGTTCCCGGCCGTCGATCGCCGTTCGCGGGCCGTGGCCAGCCATTCGACCTGCTGTGTGCTGCGTGATCCAGCATCGGAGCCGCTGCTGTCGCTGTCGCTTTCGATGTCGCTCAACGAGTCGGGTGCTCGCGAGTCGTCCCTCTCCGAAGGCTTCGATTCCGTCTCCATCGTGAAGACATGCACCTTTTCGAGCCTTTGATCGTGAGTTGGATGCAAGGCGGTACAGTGGCATTCACATGTCTTCGAGTTGTCAAGGTTGCGACCGTGTTGGCGAGTGATGGATAAGGGTGAGGTTGATCTCGAGGTTGAAGGAATTGGGAGAAAGACGCGTTTCACTACAAGTAGAAGGCTAAATTTTTGGGTGCTGGCTGACATGACGCCTCCTCCCAGCACACATGGCTCCGCAGCCATGACCCACCAACCACACATGTCTTGTACCACTTATCAAACATAAACACTCAAGGGTCATGATCAACGAAATATTTCTATTGATGTAGATGAATGAAATGCGGAATATCCATCTGTGTATTCCGATGCTATTCCATGAGTCAAAGACCCGACGCCGTAAACATAATCCATCTCATGACACGCCCCTGTCAGGAGCTGCTTGGCCTAACTTAGTCAAGAGGCCTGTATCCCAATCATACTCTACTTAGATACTCGTCGCAATAATTGGAGAAAGGAGCAAGGCTAGAAGGGGGAAAAAAAAGAAAGAAAAAACAATCGCTGCCCTCAAATTAAAATGTGCAGAATCCACCAGGTAACAAATATGAGCTGGCAGATCCAAGACGTCAAAAGAAACCTGCCGACACTTATATCTCCTCGGGGGAGAGCTCTTCCTTCGCATCCTTGCAGAAACCAAACCAGTTGCGATGGCGGCACTCGCGGTCTTCGGGAGGCGGACTACTTGCTGTCGTCGTTGCAGTTACTGTGGGAGCGGTAGTGACTGGCGGTACGGCCACGGCGCTTGAAGGAGCACTTGTTTCAATGGGCGCATCATCCAGGCAGCCCCAAAAACGACCAGGGGTTTGGCACGTCGTAGTCGACGATGTGGTGCTGACAGGCTCCGTTGTAGTGAACTGTGTCGTGGTGGTGGTTGTCTTGTCATTGCACCCAAACCAGCCCGGAGTCTTGCACGTGGACGTCGACGAAGAGGTCGTCGTCGGCTCCGCTCCAGTCGTTGTTTCATCCAGGCATCCCCACCATCCCGGTGTCTTACATGTCGAAGTTCTTGTTCTGGTCCGAGTTGCCGTCGCGGTGGAAGAGCTCACTCTGGTCGTTGTGGTCTCAGTCCCGTTACTCTCATACATCTTCCACTGGGCACAGTCTCGGCACTCTGGGGTGAAGGAGCACTTTGGGACTTTGTCGTACTTCATGATTACGTCGTTGATGACAGACAGAATTCTGTGCGTGCCAATACCGACACGCCACCCCTTGTCAGCAACGACGTCGTAGACACATTCGTATCCCGCATGGCAAGCGGACTCCAGGGCATAACCCGCAAACGAACACGAGGCGGTGGCACCATTGCAGGCACCAATGTATACAGGGTCTGCAGTGTGGCCAAAGTGGAAGACGCCGGTGTTGTTACGCATCTGAGGGTAGCTAGGGTCGGCTCCGGGGGGGACAGGTAGGCCAAGTCTTGAGGCTGGAAGAGCTTCAGGGACGGCTTCAAACGTGACGGCCGGCACGCCGTATGTGAGGCCGAGAAATGAGCTGACGGCACCACCTAGGGAGTGGCCGGCTAGCCACACAGTGGCATCGGGATAGAGCGCTGTTACGTTGGAGTAGAGCTCGCGAGCGGCGGCGTAATAGCGGTTCTCTTCATATAGAGCCTTTGTGACGCAGGTGTTGTTGCAAGAATACGTGCCGGTAGCGCAATCGCAAACCTGATGCCAGGTCCACTGCCCCTGCTGGGCGCAGCAGCAGCTGAAGAATAGGTTGTCATTGATCTTGTCGTTGGTGGTCGTCCCCTCCCCGTCAAAGACGGCCATCGAGGTTCCCTTTAGACCAATGACTACGGTCGAGTTTGTCTCATCGGAAAAGATGTGACCGCGTAGACCATCCGACTCCCATCCGAAATCAGCGGTGCGGTTAAAGGGAGGCCCGACGTCCTCCCAGTCGGCACCCTTCTCGTCAGACACATAGGCGTCGGCAGCCATCACAGCCAAGGTCAGGACGGTTTCCTTGTCGGTGATGTCGGGGAAGGGAATGTCATCCACAGTCCAGGCGGAGACATCCGAAGAGACAGAGGCGTGGCCATACCGCCGAGCATGAGCAACCATGGGATCCACAACAGAGGGACGGCGGTCAAGCAGACGCTCTATGGATCCGGCACGGCTTTTGGCCTTGAGAGGGGGAACATCTCGTGCACTGTAGCCATCCTGAGCTGCCAGATATACCCTCGACTCGTCGTGGATGACATCTCTCCGCCGATGAAGCTCTGGGTGCTCGTAGGTGCCGTGATGATAGATATGCCGTAACTTAAAGGTATGACTGGCCGGAACGGGCGGCTCGGGGCGTGGAGGGTCGGCAGCGCCGGGAGGAAGGTATATGTCGTTATTCAAGCGATCATCGCGGAGGGCCGAGATGGGCGAAGGGGCAAAGGCGAGAAACGATAAGAGGATGGCAGCCGAGACTCGGCCAGCAGAAGCACACCGTGACCGGGACGTATGCGATGTCATGACGGGACAAAGGCCATCCGGCGAGGCGTGACAAGGCTGAAGATGAACTGGAGTAGGGAGAGACGGAAGGATGCCTCTATCTTTGCTGGCTCTCAGTGTAGAGGCGATGAAGGCCGAGTGATGGAAGAGCGAGAGTTGCAAGTCGAGGAGAGGCGAATCCGACTGAAGCGCCGACTGATGTTGTCATATCGGGCACGCGGGCCACTATCGCATGTGGGGAATGCCGGGCAGCTGATGATGTAGCAAGCAGTGAAAGCTTGGCACAGGTACTAACAAGGCAGATGGAGAGAATCGAGATCAAAAGTAGTTGACCGCGGCATTTCAACTTGTGAGTACTTGGTGTCAGGAGACGCACTAACAGATCTTGCTAGTGCCCAGACCGCTCAGGCATCCAGGTGTACGCGCAGGCCCGGCATGTGACCCTTCTGAAAACAGAAGCGTTGGGGGCTCTCCCAGGGGGCTCTCCCCGAGCCTACAACCCCTGTAGCATACCTACAGTAGGTGCTCTCTCCCCGGGCAATCCCCAGGCGGTCCCCAGGCGGTCCCCAGGCGGTTACAGGCGTCTTCCGTAGGTAACCTTAGGTAGGGAGGCAGTTATAGTGGCCCACCGCCTAACGTGGCGCGTGCACCGTGGCGCGGCGCGACGAAAGCGCGACCATCCCGGGGCGTCCAGTGGAAATTTCAAGCTACGTCTTAGCCTTGGAGCACAGCAACGCAACACAGCAACGCCACGCAAAGCACCGCAACTCCATCACGACGGGCCAAGAGACGGCTGGTCACTTCTCCCAGTCCTTTGCGCCTCTCCTCTCTCTCCTCTCTCTTCCCCCACAGCTCATCGATCCACCTTCCTCAAGTCGCTCCTCGAAGCGCAGCAGCCGCCATCATGACTGCCATGTGAGTGTCTGGGCGCAATCCCCCCCCATGGCCACCTTGAGCACCTCAATAGACAGGCACAGAGAATCAGCTGCTGACCACTCTGCGACTTTTACAGCGAGAGCTTCGACAACATCTACCTTGACCTCTCCAAGGAGAGCGGCAAGTGCAGATTCGCCGAGACGGGCTTCGGCTGGAAACCCGCCGGCGGCGGCGACACCTTCACCCTCGACCACAGCAACATTGCCGCGGCCCAATGGAGCCGCGCCGCAAAGGGCTACGAGATCAAGATCCTCCAGCGCGCCAGCCAGGTCGTCATCCAGCTCGACGGCTTCCAGCAGGACGACTACGACCGTCTCACAAAGGTCTTCCGCAACTGGTACTCGACGACGCTCGAGTCCAAAGAGCATGCCCTGCGCGGCTGGAATTGGGGCAAGGCCGAGCTGACAAAGTCGGAGCTCACCTTTAGCGTCCAGAACCGCCCGGCGTTTGAGCTCGCCTACTCGGAGATTGCAAATACCAACCTCGCCGGCCGTAACGAGGTGGCCGTCGAGATGTTCCTGCCCCTGCACGCCGACGACACCGGCACCAACGGCGCCCTCGGTGGCGCTCGCGGCAAGGGTAAGAAGGCCGGTGCCGGCAAGGACCAGCTCGTCGAGATGCGATTCTACATCCCCGGTACCACCACCCGCAAGGAGGCCGAGGGCGAGGACGCCGCCAGCGACGCCGAGGGCGGCGAGGAGGAGAAGAACGCTGCCAGTCTCTTCTACGAGACGCTTATCGACAAGGCCGAGATTGGCGAGACGGCCGGCGATACTATCGCCACCTTCCTCGACGTCCTCCACCTTACGCCCAGGTATGCATTGCCATCTGTACCAGTTTGCTGAATCAAGCCAAGCTAAACATTCATTCTCCTTTGCAGAGGTCGCTTCGACATCGACATGTACGAGGCTTCTTTCCGCCTCCGTGGAAAGACGTACGACTACAAGATCCAGTACGAGGCCATCAAGAAGTTCATGGTCCTTCCCAAGCCCGACGACATGCACTGCATGCTCTGCATTGGCCTCGACCCCCCTCTGCGCCAGGGTCAGACTCGCTACCCCTTTGTTGTCATGCAGTTCAAGAAGGACGAGGAGGTCACCATCGATCTCAACCTCAGCGAAGAGGAGCTCAAGACCAAGTACCAGGACAAGTTGGAGCCTCACTACGAGGAGCCTCTGCACCACGTCGTGGCCAAGATCTTCAGGGGCCTCGGCAACAAGAAGATTTCATCCCCTGCCAAGGACTTTATCACGTACGTCGATTGCCCCCTTTCCAGCCAAACTTTGGGGAAAATCCTCGTTCCTCCAATCGGACATGCTAACAGATGACTGTAGTCACCGGAACCAGTACGGTATCAAGTGCTCCATCAAGGCCAGCGAGGGTTTTCTGTACTGCCTGGAAAAGGCATTCATGTTCGTCCCCAAGCCCGCCACATACATTGCCTACGAGCAGACGCAATCCATCACCTTCTCCCGTGTTGGCGGTGCCGTCTCAGCCCTGTCCACATTTGACATCACAGTCTTGATGAAGAACGGCGCGGGCTCTTCGCAATTTAGCAACATTAGTCGCGAGGACCTCAAGTCTCTCGAGAGCTTCTTCAAGCTCAAGGGCCTGCGCGTCAAGAACGAGATTGACGAGGATGCCAACCTCCTCGCCGCCGCCCTCCGCGAGCAGGACGTCGACGACTCCGAGGACGAGGTCGTCGGCAACAAGGCCGACCGCGGATCCGCCGACGAGGACGAGGAGAGCGTCGACGAGGACTTCCGGGCCGATAGCGAGAGCGACGTGGCCGAGGAGTTTGACAGCGATCACGAGAGCTCGGGCTCCGGCAGCGACGAGAGCGGCGTCGACGACGACGATGATGACGGGGACGCTGACATGGATGACGACGAGGAAGAGGAAGAGGAGCGGCCCAAGAAGAAGACGAAGACTGGCTAAGCGCCAGGGCCCCTGGCTTCTGGTGGCTTGTTGCGTCGTCAGGTGAGGAGGCACAGGCGACTCCCGCGGGGGTACGTACTGGGCGTGGTGAGAGAGTCGCGTTTCTTAGTTTTTAGAAACCGAGGTCGGATATTTTCATTTTCTTACATGTGTTTGTTTTGGTTTGAGACAGAAGGCAAAACGGCGTTCGGGCTGGAAAGATGATCATTGAACACAGCATATCGGCTCCATGTATTGTAGGGGGTAGGAGTGGTGGTGGTGGTGGTGGTAGTAGTAGTAGTAGTAGTAGCAGCTGCGAGCGAACTAGAACGGTTTTTCTCAATCCTCGCCTTGCAAATTCATATTGCCTACGGTACCTACCTACCTGTACCTTCCTAGGTACCTTAGGTAGGCACCTACGTAACTACGGAGTACATGTCTACTAAATATCATGCAATTATTCAGGCGGCCGCCAGGCAGCTAGTGGTCAACGTCAACTTGTACAGAGCAACGCCGACCGGCATTGTTTCTTCTTCGCCTCGGCTTCTCCCGGGTGCAGCGCCAGCTGACAAGAAACCCTGCTTGCCTGCGTTCGCGGCATTCTTACGTCGAAGGCGGCGGCGGCTGCTTTCCTTCTCATATAACTCGCTACGCCACACGGTCGCCATCGGCTCCGAACCCTACCCGGGGGACTCTTGATCCTCCAAAAGCCAGGATTCTTATCTGGCCGGATTAGGATTACACAAGCCTGGCGTTGGAGCCACATGAAGCGGCTCCGAGATCGTCACTGCTAGCGTTAGCAGCAGCGTTAGCAGCGTGGGGAGGGCAGGCTGACGGGTCTAGCGACATGGGTGAGGACGACACAAGTGCAAGCGTGATGGCGCTGGGTCTCAGCCCCAGAGGTTGGCGTCTGTGCCAAGTACGTACTGTGTAGTCTATGTACTGTAGCAACGCCGCGGAACGGCGCTCTCAAGCAAACGCTCATGCAGCGACGAGCTGCAGAGCGAAAACTTAAGTAAGGCAAGGTAGACGGGGAGGTGGAGTTGAGGTAGCATCCCAGGGTCTTGGAGGCGCCCCGGCGGCCGCGGACTAGGATCTAGGATGCTGTGCTCCGATGTACAATGGAGAGTCATAACAGCAGAGGAAATAAATCAGAAAGAGGCGGGAGAAGGAGCAGGGACAGACATGCCAACCGCAGGACAAGATGCCATTCCCCTACTCAAAACCAACGGTGATGCAAGTCAGACGAACGATGTAACACGTCCGTGCTGCCAAAACTCTGGATTCCTCTTCAGTCCCCCTTCCTACCACATGGCAGACGAGCCAAATGAGGCCTTGGCTTTGACAAACATGGCATGGACGTTGCATGGCATGGGGGAAACAGCCCAACATTGGCCTCAAAAGGGCTCTGGACCAGCCTTGTGTCGTGCCACCCCGTTCTCAAGTGGGAAGAGAGACGCAAGGGTTGCCAGGTTGATCCCAGCCACGCCCCGCCTCTCGGTTGGAGATGACAAAAGAGAATCAGACCACCACCCTACTCCCTGCGGTGAAGACGCAGGTCTGCGGCCTAGGACCAAATAGGGAGGGGTGCGGATGGGGCGGAGGGTCGCTTCTTCCCACTCACTTGTTGCTCTAGGAATAGGAAGCAGCAGAAGAGCTCTGTCACAGCAGTGCCAATCGTTTGGTCGAAAAGATGCAAGCCGGAGCGGCTGAGCTGGACTGAGGCGAGGGCTCGGGTGTGGGCATGGGGCCAGCCAAGAAGGAGGTCATGCCGTATGAAACAACAGGAGACGCGCGCCTCGACTGACTAAAGTGCCGAGCAACAAGCTGCAAATGATGCCATCTAGCGTCATGGTGGTCTTGAACTGGTGGCACTCGCCCGCAAGGAAATGACAGGTACAGAAGAGAAACGAGAGATGACACAGAACCTTGCCGTGGCTCCAAGATACCCGTCAGCTCCAAGCCAACGGCTGCTGGTGGCCAGCGGGATCGAGATTGGCCAACCTCGTCTCCCCAAGCCCCCCTCCACGAAAGTCAAGGGTTGGCCAGGGTCGTGGAATCTCATAAACCCTCAGGCCCGCCGCCCCTCGTATATGAGCTATCACGGCCCGGATGGGCGTGTCCAATAGGGACAGCCGTCGGAAACAAGGTCCCAGGCCGATCATTGAGCTCAATGGTTTCGGAAGACAATCCCTCAGATGTCCCCAGGTTGGGCGGCAGGGCGTTGAATTGGTCAGGTCCTGGGGACTGCGGCTGGAGACATGTCTGTGGCCGGTCCCATTGGAGGCCAGCTTCACGTGGGATGGGCATGGCGGTCCGGCCGGTCCATAACTTTCGCTTCAGCCCTTCCATCCCAGCCCCAGCCCCAGCTGTAGGACATTGTAGCCGTGTAGCAACCCATAAGGGGCCGTCGAGGTTCAGAGTCCTCGTGACCGACAATCACCCAACACTCTGGCAAAGGCGGAAAAAAAACAAAACAAAAAATAGGCCCAATTGCAGTATCCGCCATCCCACGCGAAGAGAGGTAGGTCGATAGGTCACCCTACCCAAGCATGGGACCTGACGTCGTCAACAGGAAAATCGACTGTTACCCAGGCAGCTGACAGCCGACCGGCGGATAGGCCAAAAGTACGACGAGTATCGCGTCTGATCTGACCCAGGCAGCGTCGTATTAATCGTTTGACGCTGGCTCGTGGTGCCGATTGAAATTTTGTCAGTGGGGTGACTTGGCCCCAAAGCACCAGATCGCCCTCGGGGAGTCGGGCTTCTCGCACAACCTATGCCGATGCGGCTCTGTCGGAGTGGTATCAAACTGTCCATTGTGCTCCGGTGACGTCCAATCTTTGGATATTGCCAGTGTATTAAGCCACTAAGCCCCCTGGGATCGGAAACGGCGACGGCGAATTGCCTCAACCAAGCCATCCGGCTGCTAAGCCGCGATCTTGACAGAGCCGAATGAGGAAGACGAAGAGGAAAAAGACCACACACAGTGCCGTCGACTCTCCATCGGGGATCCAAAGTCCTCGTTCGGGTTGAGGAAAGGCCGTATATTAGACGCCACTTCGACCTCCGCTCCCACACGCCGTGCTCGGGGTGGGAACTTGACAACCTTGGACGCCCAGGCCTTTGACGGGCCACCGTGGAGAGAAGAAGAGAAACAGCAAGACAACGACACGACACTGTTGCCCAGACTTGCTCATCGCAAGCACTCCGATCCCGAACAATGACGGCAGAGCACGGGGAGGAGCCGTCATTCTATGACTTCTTCATAGACGATTCCGAGGTAAGCAGACGCGCGTTTCCCCGTCCCCTTTCCCTGTTGGAAAATGGTTGAAGAAGGCTCGAGGCCAGCAACGCCTGGGTTCCTGGAGTTGGAAACGGCAAAGCAGCTTGTTCAGCTCAGACTAAATCGCTGTTTTGGCCCAAACTGTCGTCTGTGCGGTGACTATTCGCGGGCTCCTTCACCTCAGTCGTTGGTCGTCCTTGGCATGCTCCGTTCGTCCCAGTTGCCCGGGTCTCCCCCCCATACATTGTACGCTATTCCAGGGGCAGCGATCGACACGGAGACGGGCTACTGGGTCGCCCACCCGGGAAGGGGGGAGAAGGACGAAACACAGTTCGTTGCCAGCGCGAATAGCGCTAAAACACCAGAGGGAAATGATGCGGTCAGCCCGAAAAAAGGACAAGGCCCCAATTTGCCAGCAGGCTTCACGGCGCACTTGAGGGAACGTGTTGGGGCAGAGTGCAAGTTCGCGCTTGGTGACGCAGCAACAAGAGAGGACAAGAGGAGGAGGTGAAGAAAGGGAGAAGTTTGGCAGACGCAGAGAAGTCAAACGGGCAACGGAAGTCACCGCCAGCAAACACAGCCGCACAGACAACAACAAGCATCAAGCACGCAAAGCAGCCTTGGGTTCCTAGGACTCCATGGGATCCAGCCGCCCGGAAGAAGGACGAGATGAAGAAAAGCAAAAGCAAAGAAGAAAAAGAAAACATGGGGCAAAGAGGCGGACTAGACAGCCATGCCTCTCAACTCTCACTGACTTATCCTGGAATAGATGCATCTCGACCCGGGGAGCCGCCCGCAACAGCCCATTTCCGCCGCGAATCGAACCAGCCACAACCGACAAGTCCCGAATCCCCGCTACCACACCGTCCCGTCGCTACCGCCACAACAGCACCTTTCGCACCAGCCACCACACGGCTACCAGCACCAACACCAGCACCAACACCAGCACCAGCACCAGCCACACCATGATTCCCAGATAGATCCGTCACGCGCGACGTCACGTGGCCCCCTCCACATCGACTTACACGCCGGCATGATGCACGCCGCTTCGGCTCCGACCTCGGCCTCTACCGCTTCGGCCCCGCCGTTTAGCTCTCCCGCCTCGGCGGCTGCTCCCTTCTCCGTCGGCGACTGGAGTCTCTACGCGCCCGCTGCCGCCAACCCGTCCCTCCCGCTCCATTCCGCCCCCTTCGACTTCGAGGTGCCCTCAAACATTGTCCCTGCCTCTGCAGACCCTTCGTCGCTCGCTTACGGAACCGATATAGTCACGCCCTCCAACATCCATTCGTCCCATAGCGGCTATGGCTTCGGAATGCCCTGGGACGGCGTTGGTGTCAACCACGACAGTAGCACGCCCACCGTGACGACGCCCCCCGCAACCCTCCACAACGGCAACAACAACCCATGGGTTGAGCGGGACGGCTCACAGCCCGAGGCTCCATCGCCGGAACGGCAGCCCTCCCGGCAATCGCGCCACAAGAAGGTGCACCGTATGCGGAAGACCAAAGGCTCATCCTCCCGCAAGATGGCCGACAGTCCACCCAGCGCCGTGACGGATCCCGCGAGCCCCAGCTCTACATCGCAGAACAGCCGCGCCAGCATCGGCTCCAAGTCCACCTCCATGGCATCGACCGCCTCGACAGCCTCAAGTCGCCCAAGCAAGCTGCGAAGCGCCTCCCGCACCTCCAAGAACAGCCACCCAAAGTCCGGCGACACCCCCGAGGAGCGACGCACCCGCGCCTCCCACAACCTCGTCGAGAAGCAATACCGGAACCGACTCAACGCGCAGTTTGAATCCCTCCTAAATGCGCTACCGGAACAGGTCCGCAGCGGCGACGGAAACGAGTCCGAAGGCCTTGCCGACTTTGGAGACCGCCGAGTCAGCAAGGGCGAGGTGCTCGAGATGGCCAGAAAGCATATCGAACTGCTCGAAAAGGAGCGAGAATCGCTCGAAAAGGAGAATACGGAGCTCCTGGGGAGCTTGAAACAGTTGAAGGGCTCTGCTTCAGGCGAGGAGGCTTCCACGTCGGATCATGATCTCCAGTCCAGTATCGACTCGAAGGAAGTCGATGGTCAAAATTGATCCGTCATTTGCTGGGTGCTCACACGGATTGCGATTTCGATTCAACCAGCGCGACAAGGTTACAAACGACATTATAGAAGATTCCTGTCAATCTCTCGTGCCTCCTTTTTCTTTCTTTTTTCATCTTCTTTCTTCTTTTCCATGTTCTCTTTGTATAAGGCTTTATTCAAAAAAAAATCCCGTGCCATCAACTGCTTCATCTCATGGATCTGGCTTCAAGGAGCGGAAAAGGTGGGAAAGGGTGGCAGCAGCGAGCTGTGACTGGACTGGCGGGATGTCGGTGGATAAGACAGCATTGGGTAGGCTTTTTGCTTTTGGAGTATTCATGAGCGACCGACATTTCCAAGCATGTGTGCCATCCTCGTTTTATGATCTTCAGTCTGTTGCACGGCAATGTCGGCGGAGGGAGAGAAAATAGGGCAGGGCCTTTTGTTTTACACTCGGATTCATTTTTCTCTTAGACATTCAAGCTGGCTTAACTTGAAGCGCTTGAAACCTCGTCATGTCTACTAGTCATGTAGGAAGAAACGGTTACGACACTCTCCTCACTGCAATCTGGAAAACGATGATGCCAACATTCTTGATCATTGGTACAATTCAGCCTGCTGCCGGCTGTCTAAGGTCATAAATCCGTTACTCGTCATAACCGCCGACCAGCCCAGACCAGTTCCCTCTTTCGGGCACGCCCAATCGCGCTCTTGTCTAACCCATCACTGGCCAGGCCCTCCTCTTCTTTCTCACTGCCTATTCCTTTTTTAACCAACCCAAGAGGGCGTAACATAACCCGTCTTTAAATAGCGCGAACCCGCGCATATTCCTCAATAGATAACGCAAGGGATGATGTAATAACAATAGAAAAGGAAACGGGGTGGAGTCTTGTAAAGACCACCTTAAAATGAAACATGCGGGTTGTGTCCAAGACGATTTGGACGTGACGTTGTAGTACAGAAAAAATAGGCCACGAACCTTCTAATATGCCTACGCCGTAGGCGCCTCAGGACGGACGCAAAGTCTATATAGCCAAAAGATGGAGAGACAAGGGAAAGACAAGGGAATGAGACTTTTGTGTAACGTGTTGACACATTGAACAGGGGGGTTAAAAAGAAAACAGAGGCGAAGGCATGCATCCTTGCCAGGTTGAGGACGGCCTGATCATGAGTCGCCGCATAATGCAACCCAGACGACCTTAAACCCTGTCGCCGTTGCGGCTGGTACTGCTTCGTGGGAACAGGGCATATTGGCCAACAGGTGGTGCTTGCGCGCTCAAGCTGGTGGTTCTCGCCCGTGGGCGACGGGGCCTCGCAGCCTCTGCCGACTTCATGGGCGGCACCTCGTTGCGCATCACAGATTCGCTAGCGTGACTCTTGTGGAACGACTTCTTGGCCAGAGGCACAGGCGGAAATTGCGTGAGTTCTGGAAGAGAATCCTTGGAGGCGGGAGGAGTGGTCTCCTGCTCGTCATCCTCCTCCGACTTATCTTGCAATTCGATAGAGTCAGCCGCATCTGCTGCCTCGGACCAAGACCCTGCCATCTTGCTCAAGGACGTGCTGCTTGTGAAACGTGTCAAGTTCGTCCAGGTTGAGTTGGTCGACACATGACGTTCCCCGGCATAGTCCGACATGGTTGTAGAGTTGGTGGCCATTGTCGAGACGCTGGAGCGCTGCTGGGCCATGAGACCCAAGGTTGCGCTTGTTATAGCGCTGCCATCATAAGGGTCATTGGATGTGGTGCTTCGGCTTGCCCACTCATCGACTCCGGGAAAGTCGCGTCTCTCAACTTCTGACAGGAGCATCTGCTGGTGATAGTCGTTCGGGATGAGTAAGGAAGGGGATAAGGTAAACCCATGCGACTCCTTGAAACTTGAGGCACGGGAGTTGTGGCGCTCGAGTTTCAGACTCGCTGGGATTGAAGGCTTCTCGGCGCGCGGGAACGAGAAGTTGCTGGGGGCGTGCAGTGTGGACCCCGGGGTCATGGCCTCCTGGCCAACAAAAGGTGACGCTTGACTTGCAGGGCTCAAGCCAGGCACCTCGAATCGTGATATGGAAGGTATTCCGGGGGACGTCTCCTCCGTGATGGGTGTCTGGCGTCTAGTCTCATGATCTGCCATGGCGACCTCGACCGTGGGAGGCGTGATCCCAGGCTCGACATCCAGCGAGGGGCGCTCCCACTCATAGTTGAAGTTGGCATCAGCCTCGTGCTCGTAACAGTAGTCGATGTCATCCTCCCAGCTCTCCCGGTGCACTGACGGAGCGCGTGCCGTATCATCGTGCCTAGCGCCGATACCGTCTTGGCCAGGGGACCATTCGAGTGACCCCAGGGTATCAGATGCTATACTTAATCGTCGCATGTCGCTCAATGCTCGAAGGGCAGGTACAGACTGGCTGAAGCGGATTGATGAGCGGTTGCTGACAAGGCTAGCTCGCGGGGGCCCGCGAGGAGACACATGCTCCTCCTCTTCGGGCACATCGGGGAGCAGGCTCTCGTAAGACGCCGCTCCGAGGTTTCCCAGGGGCCAGGCGGCATCGTCGGGAGTGGTCAGAGCATGGGAGAATCGCGCTTCGTCGACGGCAGGATCCTTTTCATCCATTTCTTGAGCTGCGACGGCCAGGTGGCTTTGTGTTTCCTCGGTGCTGGGAAGCTCTGGGGATTGAGAGCTGCCGCTTGTCTGAGGCCTTTCCAGTGTCACATGATCGAATTCCGCTTGCATCGATTGACGCCTGAAGCCCTGCGATAGGATTGGAAGAGGGGGGGACGTGAGAGAATCTTCAGGTGTCCTAGGAGGCCTTGGTGGGCGTGGAGGGATCGTGCTGAGCTGCTCTTGTGAACGGGCTTGCTTGAGCAAGCGCCGACGACCAGAGCTTGGGCCAGCTACAGAAGATCGGCCATAGTCGTCCGATTGTTGGAACGAGAAGTTGTCAAGCCCAAGAGTGTGGCCTTGGTAGACCCCTTGGTGCTCGACAGTCGACTGTCCAGGGTTGCGAAGAGTCGACAATTCGGTCACCAGGTCAATGCGACTGCCTCGCTGACTTTCAGAGACATTGCCTCGGTTCGTGTGGATAACATGCTGGAAGTTGAAGGGGGCTGAGATCTGAAGCTTCTTCTGATCGAGTGAGTCATCGCGGGAAAGCTTCCGCCGAGAAAAGAGGGTTTGTTTCAGGGAGTCCTTGACGGTACTCAGCGAGTTATCGCTAGTCATTTCGTTCGAGTACGATGAACTCTCGGACGAGCTATGAGCACTCTCTCGTCGGGACTTGCTTGTTCTGGAGCGGCGGTGGAAAATGTTCTTCCCAAGAGCTTGTGAACTGTCCGGGCGATCCCGCGGCGGGCTGCCACTCGTTGCGGAGTATGTAGAGGGCCGACGGGAGGGACCCATGGGGTCAATGGCCTGTTCTAGACCAGCTCGCTCCCCATTGAGTGAGCGGTTGGATGATGACGCCGACGAGGCAACACGGTGGCCTGTGCCACGACCGAGGTGCGATGCCATCTTGACCTGCTTGCTGAGTTGTCGAATTCTTTCGGGAGACGGAGGGCCGTCGATGGCTGGTTCGAGAAGATCGGACATACTCATCGAAGGGTTTAGGCTATGGGAGGAGCTAGCGCTGTGGTGGTGTTGGTGTTGGTGTTGATGCTGGAGGTGTCTGAGAGGCATGGGTGATTTGGACAGCAGCCCATGGTGGCTCGCACTACGTTGGCGGCGAGCAGAGGTGGAATCGACGGAGTGTGATGAATCCCACATGGTGTGTTTAAGAGCCTCTGTCGGGGGAGAGGCAGAGGGCGACGACGGCGCGTGCCCTCCGTGAGGAAGAAGAACGGTTGGTGTAGTACAATATCGTCAAAAAGAAGGTGCTGGATAGATTCAATCCGTATATATAAAGTAATGATAGGTGGGCAACGTGAGCTTGAGAGACAGAGGTCGCTGTTGTTGTAGTTGCGGGGAAGGAAAGAAGAAGCAAGGGAGTGATATGAAGAAACAAGATGAACGGCGGCCGGTGCCGTAATGTGTACATATAAGACGGCCTCAAAACTAGCAGGAGCAAGAGATTGATGCAATCTTGGGGAAAAGCGATTGGAACCCTCAAGGGACTAGAACCTGGGCAAGTCCGAGGTTTGAACTAGCTGGGTAAGGTAGCTAGGGAGGTGGACTAGGGCAGTAGTCCAGGGGTGGGGGTGTGTGGAGGTGTGTGGGTAAGTTGGGCAAGTTGGGTAAGTTGACCAGGTTGGTCGACAGCATCAGACCGGGTTCGTCTCGAAAGCGCAAATCCCGGAGTCTGGGGGGTGTTTCCGTGACAGGGCAGGCCTGTGTTTGGATCGACAGGGCGACGGACGGCTGGGCTGGCTGGCTGTGTTGTGCTGGAACGGCACTGCGGCACTGTACTATCTATGTACAGACAGTATTACGCCGGGCTGCCCTGGGGCTCCCCTCGTGCACTCTCGTGCCATGACTGAGGAGAGGTGATACCGAGGTGGTGCGACTTGCGGGTTCCAGGACCCAGGTAGCGCGCGGATGTTGGCTGCGTGGTGTGGGTGCCGTGTCGGCTGGTTGGCTGGTTGCTGTACAGTAGTAGGCTGTAGGTCCAGCGTTGAAGAGTCAAGGATGATGATAATGCCGATGATGGAGGAGGCGCAGAGGAAGAAGCAAGCAGTCCCGCCTCGGCAGAGGCGTACCTACATAGGACCATCATGCGCTCGAAGGTCGGTCAGCCAGCCAGCCAGCCAGCGAGACATGTAGGAAGAGGCAGGCTGAAGAGACGACGCCTGTGCCAGGATGGATGCCGGTACTCCATCCGTCGACGTCGACGAGACGGCGATGCGATGCTGATTCTATTCTTACACATGTCGCCCGTTTCTCAGCCAGGATTGCACTTGAGACTTGGTCCAGGGGGCGGCGGCATGGCAGCCACGCCTACCGGTAAGCCATCCATTGGCAGCCAAGCCCAGCCAAGTCCACTGGAACAAGCCTGGGTCGTCATCGTGCCGCTGGATGCTGCTGCTGAATGCTGCTGGATGGCAAGCCCAAAAAGAAACGGCCGAGAATGGCGAACGCTGCGAGGAGGCGGCCATGTGGGCTGGTGTCTGAGCGATGGACAGGCTGACCATCGGGGCTGCTTGTCGCCCAAGCTGAGCCAGCAGGCAACTTGCACATTGCACGGATATCGTACCCCGTAATCTGCAATCTGTAATCTGTACTCGGTTGGTACAATACATGTTATGTTGCGGCGGACCCGTGCTCATGCTTGCTCCCACACGGGTACGGGTACCAAGTGCGTGCGTGCGTATAATCGCTGCCAACCAGCCAGCCAGCCAGCCAGCCAGCCAGCCAGCTGGTGGGGAGGGCTCGTCGCCGTCTTGCATCGGCGCCCTGTTCCTAGGCTAGCTGCGCCTAGTCGCTTAGTCGCGCCTCCGTTAGGGCCAGCTCCTCTCGGTGTGGTGCCAGGGCGATGCAGGAACCAAGCTGCCAAGATGGGCGAGGAGGAGTCGTTGGCTCGTTGGCTCGTTGGCTCGTTGGCTCGTTGCTGGGAAAAACACGTCCAAGCTCCCGGGGTACGTACCGCCCGAGAGGGCAACTGGAGCGATGGCAGACAGGCTCACCCATCAACTCATACGTGCATGGCTCCTTGTCCGCATGGACAATGCAATGGCTGGCTTACATACCTTACCTACATACCTACCTACGTACCATGTATGTACATAGGTACGCAGATACCTTAGGTAGGTGGCTAGGTATTTAGGTGATGCCTATAGCACCTACTGTACCTTGCGGATAGCACTGGACAGACAATCATAAAAGTATTACAGTACGCACCATATAATCTGTACAGACATACAGTAGCACACTGCAGGCCAGGGGCCATCCAGTCAGGCCCTTCAATTCGCCGGGCCTGTCGGGACCGCAATCCACAGAGAGAGAGGTCAGGACCCATTCCCATCTGCACAGGCCTGGTAGGGTTGCCGAGTCAAGCAGGCCAAAACTGCCCCCTGGACCCTGGGCCTGGTTCAAGAGGGTCCAGAGTCAACGCGTCTGCGGCAGTGCAGCAGAACGATGGATGGGTGCTGTGTACTACAATATGTACAGACTACTATGTACCATGTATCTGTACTGCACAGAGGTAGGCAAGGTAGGTTGGCAAGGATAGGAAGCAGATACGGTATGTACAGATGGTATATGCGGGATGGATGGATGAATGAATGAATGAATGGAGCAGAAACAGAAATCTCGCAAACGCCAGCAGCAGAAAGAAACAAAACAACGCAAGATTGGTCAAGGCAGCAAGGTTCATCCCGTCCCTCTCTGCGATTCTGGACTCTGTGTCGTCAACGCCTCCATGAAGCGCACCACCACCTACCTACCTGTGCATGGCATGCACACATACATGCCGGCATGCGTAGCTGAAGAGAGCGAGTCGGACCTTCACCGTTGAAAGTTCAGCTGTTGAGAGCACCAGTGCTTGGCCCTCTTGCTTGGCCCTTTCTCTGCTTGTCAGTTTCAACTTTTTTGCAAGTGCCCACCAACGACTGCTCAAAGCACCACATGTCTCAAGCCTCCAGGCCTGCGCGTTAGCTTGGAACTCTTCAGGAACAGATCGCCGCGGGATTATGTTTTAGGGAGCAACTGGGCTGGCAAGCTGGCAGGCTGGCCTCTCCAGGACGCGAAATTGAGCATTTGAGACAAACTGACACAGGACCAGCCCCGCTTTGGCTGCTTCATTAGGGGGGCTAGGAGTCGTCTTGGGGCAGATCTCATCACCCGCACCCAAACCAACCCAAACCAAATCAAACCACCCCCAAACGCCTCAACTGCTAGCCTGGGTTGCCAGGTCGTCAGAGCGCTCCAGGACAAGCCGCAGCTGAGAATACCGGCCAAGTCGGTCCATCACGGGAGTCGACAGTGGCTGAATCGTCTCATGGCTTGAGAGGAGAGGAGAGGAGAAGATAGTCAAGCCTGAGTGAGCTCGGGAAGGTCCTGATTGTCTGGGCAGACCTCCACCACAAGAAGATGACGCCAACGATGTGCTGTAGATCTGAACAGGCGAATCCGATCAGGAGCCCGGCTCCACGATGGAATAGAAAGCAGGGCCACCACTATCTCGATGGGAAAGATCGCATAGCACATGCCATTACAACCGAGAAACAGACATCATCGGGCTCGTGTCCCTTACCGCTTGTTGAGAGCCTGACATTGACCGGTACGTATCCATTACGCAAGTATCCGCCGAGTTGCTCGCTTCACTTAACCTGACAGCCTAGATCGAAGGTTTTTCTGTACCTTTTCTTTTCTTCGTCTGCTGGGACTAAGAGGACTAAGACGACGAGGGGAGGGGAGCACAAGGGGGGGGAGACCAGGAGAAGAGTGTCAAGGAGCTCCTCGCAAAACACACACGCAGGTCCTAGCTCCATAGGGCGACCGAACTCGAACCCCCCACGGGTACGCTACGCCGAAGAAGAAGAAGTCGAAGTTCGGAGCACGGAGTAGGGCAGCGCCTCTAGCGTCTCGACGATGCAACACCCCGGCTGGCTGGGCACACCGTGCTTGCGCTTGCTTGCGGGCTCCGTCCATACCGAGCCAAAAGCCTGCTTGCCTGCCTGTCTGCCTGCCTGTCTGCCTGCCTGTTTGCTTGCTTGCTTGCTTGTTAGATGACGGCTGTGTGCGACTGCGACTGCGACTGCGACCGCGACTGTTGTGCGGGGCGAAACGAGCTGTCGCCGACCCGCTGGTCTGGGTCTGAGACGGGATACCATAATGCCGTCCGTACCTTACTCTACAAGGCAACCCGTAGACTTGGAGTCGCGGAGTCTTGGCCGTGTCCGAGACAAGACAAGACTAATAGCAGATGGATGGAGAAGCCTACCGGGTGGAAGAGAATCCCGAAACGTGTCGACAGGCTTCTCAGACTCCCCGGAAGGGCCGTGGAAACAGCTTTGGTGGAGTTAGCCGGCCGACCCAGCCGACCAAACGACAACCCTAAAGCTCCGATGAGGAGGGGGTTTTCCCTTTGCAAAGACTCGATGGCTGCCCACCCTGCCCACCCTGACTTGGCGGGATTGTATTTCCTGCCTCACAGGGGTGGGAAGACGAAATCCTCAGGGACTGGTGAGCCGAGGTCGCCCATACCTGCCATCTACGCACAAAGGTACAGTACATAGTGCATGGAAAGTATGGATGGAACCGCACTGAGGGAGCCCTGGTGCCCTGGTGCCCTGGTCCGCATCTCCACCTCCATCACCACCACCATCACGATTTGGCACCATTACCGTACATGGCAGTAGCATCAACAGCCATTGCGAAGCCCATGCAAGCTAGCGGGCACTTGGCCGCGCGGGAATCCGACCCGGCTCAGGGCCTGCATATGCAGACGTGCTAGAGACTGGGCCCTGAGCGCTTTTAGCCTTTAGGGTCAGACTGCGGTAGCACCAGAAGCCGTGGAATCTTCCATTGGAAAAACCGTTGCGTCGACTACTGCACTGCGGTGTTTGTTTGGCCGTGGCGGCAATGGCATCTGGGGAATAACACGATAGTAGTATCCGGACTCGGTAGCGTCAAAGTGAATGAAGAAGGTGTGGTCCGTCCAAGTCTGGCGACATGGGCACCCGTATCGACCGCCTTGTCGAGTCGAGGTGAAGAGGGAAAGCGCGGCGATGCTGCAGAGCAGAGGTGCGTGTCAGTCGAGACAAGTGGAGAGAGACAGCGAGAGAAAGACAGCGAGAGTCAAGGAGAGAGCTCAGCTTCTCGCTCTGCCGTCGGCCGACCTCTCTTTGTTCCCCCTTCCTTTCTTTTTCGGATTCCTGGTTCCCTGCACGGATTACATGTGTAGTACAGTACAGTATGACGCCAGGACGCGAGGAGAGTGGATGTTTCGTCCCTCTGCCCTCTCTGCCTGCCTGCCTGCCTGCCTGCCTGTCTGCTCGCTCCAGTTACCGTATGCAGGTAGTTCGGCTACATCTATCTCGCCATTCACCTGGGACCTACTTTCCGTGTTGCGTACCTACAGCACCTACATGGTGGGTTTGTGAGGCACAGCAGTGGATGCCCAGGCATGTACTGTAGGGATATACATTACATGTAAGATCCTACATACATGATGGAGTGCCCCTCTGGGCACACTGGCAAGACTGGCACTGGCACTGGCACTGGCACTGGCACTGGCACTGGCACTGGCACTGGCACTGGCACTGGCACTGGCACTGGCACTGGCACTGGCACTGGCACTGGCACTGGCACTGGCACTGGCGCAGGCACAGGCACAGGCACAGGCATCTCGCCTCCCGCTTGGTACGATGGAGTGTGACAGGCCTGAAAAGAGGGGACCGAGGATCCATTGAGGAAGGGAAGGGCAAGGGCAAGGGCAGAGGAATCGGCCCCGATTGTCATCCTCACGACACGCGTTGCAGGCGGATACCGGCGGGGAGGCAGTGGAGAGTGGCACGGGTGGGAGCCACTGGAGCCTTGGGAGCTAACGACGGTGACGGGCGGGCGGGACTGAGAGAGTCTCCATTTGACCAAACCTTGGTCGTCTCTTCCTCCACTGCCCATCACATATTCATGCCGAGTACAGATTACAGACTACGGAGGCCATATTACAGATTACTGCAGATTACATCGTACTCCGTACATACATACATAATATACTATGGTGCATACGCATCTCGCAGATACGGATGTCACCTTGCTCACCGTCTTGGCGCACGGGCAGATGGCTGTTTCTGACAACTGATGTCTCCCCTTGTGCTTCTTCTCTCCAGAGAGAGAGAGAGAAGACGGCAACCCATTGGACTAGGCGGGCATCTGTCTATACGCGTACTGGTCGGCGTGATTCTGTCTTGTCTTGTCTCTTCTTGTCTGTCTATCATGTCCGTCTTGTCTGCAGCACACGACGGCGGCATTGTGCAGCCTGCAGCCTGCAGCCTGCAGCCAAGGTGCAGCGTGCTTTTGTACCTGCCTAACACCTTATGCACAGCTAAGGCGTAAGACGCACATACAACATACCTACCTACCTTAGGTAGTCAGTAAGACGGCCGGGGAACCAGGTTGTTTCTAGCCAGACCCTGGCCGCTTCAAGCGAAGGGCCCATGTTTCCCATGCTAGTACATAGATGCCTGCCTACCTACGGTACCTAGTATTGTATGTATGCAGGTATGTACCTGTATGTACTTCTATGAATGTATGTATGTACGGTACCGAGTGGCTAGCCAGTGGCCAGGCTGCCAGGTGCCAGCCTCGCAATGACATACATACATACATACATACATGCGGTTATATGCACGAGCATCTTCACACGCACATGGCGGTCGTATACACTCAGCCATCTTTGTCATTAAGAAGGCAGTGGGCGATGAGTGATGGATGATGGGCCTGGCAAGCTGTATCAAGCCGTCCTCGGGTCCAATGGCTGCTCCCGAGTGCCGAGAGGCTTTTGAGGCCCGTCGACGATGAACCGAGTCCAAGACGAAGAATGTACGCATGCGTATACTGCGGTTCTTCCTGACAGAGACGGGCCGTGTGCACCCAACGAGAGAGCCTCCACTTGTACGGTACGGTACGGTACGGCACCGTACCGATATGCATCGCTCATCCCTCCCTCTCGGCCAGCAAGCAATCCTTACCCTATCAAGCCCACGGATGGCCTCAATCACGCTGGTGATTCCAAAGGCACATGTGCAGCCTGCGCTGTGGGTACGATTGCTCCTCCACCGAGGCAATTGAGGGATGCGGGTACCGTGGGAAAACCCCTCGTCTTTTTCCCCACGACATCGGCTCCAACTCTTACACATCGGGCCACGGTACGATACGATACGATACGATACGATACGATACAGGACTCTGTACGGAGCAATCTGTAATCTGTACGGAGTATCACGATGTACTGTAGTAATATGGGGTATGCCGGTACTGCACCCCATAGCAGGCTCCCTACATATGTACATACCTGCCTACCTGCCTACCTGCCTACCTGCCTACCTGCCTACCTGCCTACCTGCCTACCTGCCTAACTAGGTGCCTTGTAGGGCAAGATGTAATATGTACTCCATAGGTATGCATAGTCGGTTACTCGTCTGGTTGGTTGGCAGGCTTTGCTGTGTGATGCCGTTGCCATGACTGTATTGCATGCGTACACACCTACTTACCTACCGCCTACAGTATTGTACCTTGCCTACCCACAGAGGTATGTAAGGTTTCTAGTCTGTAGGCTAGTGACAGAGGCCAGGCTTGTCGTCAAGAAGAGTGAGGCGAGGCAAACGGCCCGGGAGACACTTGCAGCCATGCGGAGCGGGAGTCGGTGTGACCACATTGTGTCATTGTCACACTCTGTGTCAGTGTGTCTTCTTCTTTTTTTTTTCTTCCCTTTTTTTTCTTTTCCTTTCTTCCCCAGGCCTGGTATCCAGGCACTCGGGCACCCCCTCCCTTACATTGTGCAGCCTTACTGCTGTATGTACAGTCCCAGAAGTGAGATGAGGTGGGCAGCTCAGCTGGCGGCCATTGTGTCAGTGTGTGTCAGTGTGTGTGACCTGTCTGAGGCATATACGACGACGGGAATGCGGGAATGCGGGAATGCGGGAACGCGGATAGGAACAATGGATTGTGGCGGGACGGGCCCCGGTGGTATGCTATACTGGACTGTAGGTATTTACCATACCATCTGGGTAAGGTACCTAACTTTACTGTACATGTAGGCACCTGGCCTGCTTGGCAGCTTGAGGCACTACAAGGTCAAGCCCGTTGTCGCAGCTTGAAGCCAACGTGGGACGAAGGATTCCAGTCGCCTCCCGGATCCCACGAGCAATTCCACTTTGGCTGTCAGCCACGTGCCGTCTCGATTGAAGGCATCCATGGCTGGTAATCTAATGACCAGGCCCTCGATTTATAGGGTTGCCAAGGGCGTGGAGCTTCGCCGTAGCATTGGACCCGTAGACGGCCGACATGTCCATCCTCTTTCGACAATAATAACAATGACTTGACTAATATGTAGGTGGCTCCTACACAAGGTTCCTTGCGTGGCCCTGAACTCACGCCTGAGCGGAGCGAGCAAGGCCATGGGCGGGCGCATTTGCTGCAAGGTACAGATTGCATATTACAGTAATCTGTACACACGGTCTATCCCCAATACATAGGTGCTACTGCCATTCATTTCTTGGGGCAGAACAGGCCAAATGTCAGTCTACAGTAATCTGTAATCGGTTCGGTACATGCTGTAGTTCTCCCAGTTCATGCCCATCCCCCGTGCCGCCATTTTCGGACATTGTCTGAATGTAGTCTAGATAGGCGCCCACCATGTCGGGTCCATCAGGCGCCAGAACACACGTCGATCGCCGGCGCCAGCGCCGGCGCCGCAACGCATGGAACTGTCGCGTTACCTTTCTGTCGGGACTCGTTGCCAACTGACTAACTGCCTTGGCCTGCTCGGGCAGGTAAGTTACTGTAATAGCGACCAAAGCCGCCGGCCGGTCTGGGATCAACATACAGGTCAACTTACAGGTGACAGGTAACAACAGATTACATAGTACAGATCAAGTCTACCTCGACTACCGTGGCAGATGGCAGCCTAGAACACCAAGATAGCCTACTTTACTGTTAAGCTTTGTGCCTTCGTCCTCCTTGTCCTCCTGCTCCGCCTCCTCCTCCGCCTCCTCCTCCTCCTCCTCCTCCTCGTAGGCTCGATGTCCGATCCACCACCATTACCTGCGCATTCGCCTCAATTGCTCGTTCATGCCGCCAGTCCCCAATCCCACGGCTCGCCCCATGGGTCGCCTCACCAAAAGAAAGAAATCCAAGGGATCAGCCTGTTGCGGCAGGTCGAGGCCAGGATCGCTTGCGAACCCAGACGGACCAGGCCTCGTCTAGGTTATGCTGATCCTGCTGGCACGCGATGCTATCCCGTTCCATCCCATCCCATCCCTGGCCAGGGTTGGCTAGCCCCGAAGCAACCTACCCAGACAGCTAACGCTTCCTTCGAAACTCCTCCCCCGGCCCGCCCAATACCCAGCGCCCAGCATCCCCCAGGACGCCAAACCACGCCAGACCACGCCAGGCATGTCAAGTCAAGTCAAAGGAACGTGCTCTTCTCTGGGCGGCAGTGGCCCAAAAGCCAAAGCCAAAGCCCTGCTAGGGCCATCCGTTTGGCCAGGGGACAAGACAAGCAAAGCCGTTGTTGCGCCGCCACGGCGCCGCCGTTGGGAAGCGATCGTCGTTGGTTTGGCGGGCAGCGCGCCCCGGGATGCCGAATGCGTTCGTAGGCGCATCTTCTGGCGCGACTCTGGATTCGCGGGCTGGCTGGCTGGGTCCCTTCTTCGACCCGATGCAGCGGCCACGGGTTCAGACTTGGCTCTTTTGACTTTTTAGCCATGCCCGTAAGGGTGCTTGTCGATGGGTTCTTTCTCGATGGGGGTGGCCCGTTCAATATCTGCCTACCTTATCTACGGTACCTAGGTTAGGTACTGTACAAGTCCGGACCCCCCATCCTCATCTCCATGTCCATCACCGTCCTCATCACCATCACCTTCACCATCACTTTCACCATCACTTTCACCATCAGGCTTAGCCTCCCTAGCTCCGTTTCATTCGATATCGCGATCGACACGGCACTCGCTCGGTCGCTGGTTTCGATTCAGTGCGTGGGCCCTTACTAGTTCATGACCCTAAAACGTCCATCGTCAACCTATCCCGGATGGTTTGACAGACGGACATTCCCATCTACTACGGGCAAGGGTGCTGCAGCACTTGACTCCTCTGGGAGCGCGACATTACAGTATTAAAATGAGTACTACTATGTATGTATCTGTCGTCTCTCCTATCCTAGTATAAGCATCCGCCGCGCCACCCTATGTAACTGCAACCGCGGACGTGCTTTAATGAGCCTCATCACCTCATCGTCTCTAAATACAAACAATCAGGGTGTTAGTTGACAAGGTTGGTCTAGATCGAGCCAGAAATAGGCTCTCTCTCTCTCTCTCTCTCTCTCCCTCCTCCTCTCTGCGTCCAATCCTCCAATATCCCCCAACGCCGACGCTACATGCCCAGACTGCGAGATGAAAGTCCCAGCCAGGCTAAGCGAAATACCCCAAAAGGAATGAGATTATTAAGTGACTACATACTAACGCTGTAATTGGTGATCCTCATCACGGGCATCAGGCCCGTTGTTGTCCTCGGACCCGGTGCCAGCCCTAGAGTCCTCAACCTCGCCGGCAAAGTAGCCATCTCGTTTCCTCTTCCAACCGCCACGGAAGAAGTCGCCCAACGTGTCACTGACGCTGCGCGACCGACGCCGGCCCTCGACTTGGTCCGCCACTGGCGTCTCGGGCTCGCCAAAGGCGCTTGCGAGTCTCCCGTTTGTGGCCGGGTCCATGGGACGGTTCACCAGCTCGCTGTTGCTGCTGTCGTTGTCCTCACTGAAGAAGAGCCCGGCCCGGATGGTGGATCTTATCCGTCGCATGGATGACTTGTGAATGCGTGGGTCGTCCGTAGCGGCCCGTAAAAAGGCATCCTTGACGACCGCCGTGACCGTCGAGGAGAGGGGCGACGGCGAGATAAATGTCCTTGACCTATGGTGAGTCCCCGGTTTAATCGGGCTGATGGTCGGGCGAGACGGCACAAGACCATCGAGGGCCGGTCCCGACAGCACCTGCGAGTCGTGCTTGGGGGTCGTCAGGCTGGGTGTGGTCCCAGTCGTAGGCCTCGTTTGTGGAGTTTCCGCAGAGGGGATCTTGATGTCTCTTCCAGGGGGCGTCGAAGGCCCTCCGACGTCCTGCCATGGGTTGCTGTGGTCCGCCGTCTCGAGCCCGAGGGGCTGGTGCGGGCCCTTTGAGGCAATCATGCGAACTGATGGGGCATACCCATCGTGTTGTGGCGTGGTGCCCCCGAGTGTCTCCGCATGGCTAGGCCGGCGCGATGACGATTGCAAGGTAGGATCGTCCTGGCCGTGACCTGATGGAGCCTGCGCTGAATCCTGTCTGGAGAGCCCAATCGTCTCCTCAACACCTTCGGCATCCGACAGGGCATCCTCGTCCTCGTCATGGCTCTGTTCTCGCCCGCTAGTAATGAGGAACACGCCAAAGAAGGTGAGCAAACACCCTCCGACAAACTTGCCCGCCTGCTCGGCCGTAGTCCGTTCAAAGTCCCGATACAGCACCGCACTGCCTAGGATGACGCAAAGCGTAAACATTACAAATTGAATGGGGATGACCTGAGTCGACTCGAAGCGCTGCAGGGCCTTATTGACATATCGAATCTGCATCACAGCCGTCACGAGGAGAACCAAAAGAAGCACGTATGTAACTGGTGTCGTAAAGGCCCTCCAAAGGGTGGAGGAGAGCATCGAAGATACGCCCTTTGTCGCTAGAGCAGTGTAACCGCCTTGATGGTGCCGTCAGCATGTTTGAAATCGCGCAGTTTGTCAGGCAAGGCTATCACGTACCGAACAAGCCAACAAGACCTAGATCGATCAAGATGGTACGGTGTCCGTACTTTCCGCTTGCCCACATCAACACCAAGATGAGGGACACGGTTATGCCCATGTAGATCTCAAATGCCAGGCTGGTAATGGCGTCCCAGACATCGTGAGGGTTGAGTTTCGTTTCCTCCTGTTTCGCGCTCAGCACGACGGTCACAACGCCACCCACAGCAATCACCACACCGCAAAAGTCGCGTTGGCGGAACCTCTCCTTGAACATGACGGGTGCGATGATGCAGTTGGAGACGAGGGCCACAACGCCGAGCGGCGAAACGATGGAGGCGGGCGCGAATCCGTAGGCCAGAAAGTTGCCCATCTCGCCGAGCGTAATGAGAACTTGGCCGAGCCACCAATAGGGTGACCTGAGATAGGTCAACTTCTCTTGACCATCATCCTCGCTTGCGTCGCCAGAGTCGTCGGAGCGCATCGAGTCTGAGCCTATGAGCCGATCGGTCTCGCGACTGTCGTCGGCGTCGGCGTCGGCGTCGGCGTGGAGGTCGGGATGCGTAGAGCCGCCGTTTCCATGCCTGTAGCCATCTTGAGTGTCGCGAGAACCGATGGCACCGTAGCTGCCTGCTTGACTCGCACCATGCGCATGCTTCGACGCCTCCTTGGCCCTGCGCCGTATCCTGTGGCGTTCTCGATGGAGCCTGATATGGGCATATCGCTGTACGTTGAGTGCCAAGGCGATGAGGACGTTGCCGACAATGGCGGTGATGATGCCAATGAGGGAAGACCACTCCTGGAGCTTATCCTCGTCGTGGCCCTTGAGCAGGGCTCCCATCCACGAGGGCGCAACTGAATCTTGTGCCATCATCGGACGAGGGCCGCGTGCAGCCGGACGTGGGCGGAGGAGGGGATATCGGACGTCGTCAAGTCGGGGCGTGCTGAACCGAGGAGGCCGAACTGAGGGATCGCGGAATCGCTCCGGGCCCTGAGCAAGAAGAATAAAGAATCTGTCGACTGCTGCTCGGTCGCACGCAACATGACCAACGGGCGCAGTAACGGTACAAGGAAGAAGAAAAAGGCCCAGGAGAGTGAATGCCAAATTGACCGTCGGTTGGACTGGTGCTAAGTCGGGAGTCGGATGTCTCACCGATGAAGATGTGATTTCTACGGGGTATGTCTCGCCCTCGCTGCCCCAGGCATGAGGAGGGACTAATTCACATAGAGAGAGAATGGCTATGACGCCCGTCGTCGGCTGGCACGGGCTGACACGGGCTGCCCGACCAGTCCCCCCCCCCCCATGCTGTCATTTCGCATGTGGCGGGCTGCTGATAGGCTTAGGCTTAGGCTTAGGCTTGCGCCACACTGCCATCGCCCACATGAGCGCCACACACAACGTATGTAGCCACATGTCGGCCCCGCCCGCCTTGCCCGAAATCCGTCTTCCTGGTTGGACCAACCTTCAACGTCACGGGGAATCAGCTTGTTTGTACGGAGTACAGAGCACTATGTACACTACCTATATACATCCAGTAGAGTAGCATTCGCATCCCTCAGCTTCGCTTCGTTTCTGTTGTCAACCCTGTTCATTTCCGCTCTCGCAGACAGCGGTTGCCTCTCCCTCTGCTCTCCAACTCTACTTTAATCAACCATGGGCCGAGACGACGACTCCCCTGACAACTTCTTTGTCCGCTTCAAGCATCGCGTAGACGCTAACGTGTCGACGGCCTTCAAATCCGTGCGAGGCGACCCACCGGCCAATATCCCTAGTGCTCCCAGCAACACCAGGTCTCATTCCACGGCTCCCGACGCCGTCGCTCCTTCGCCCTCCTCAAATCCCGACCAGGCAATGGGACCCTTCGAGATGGATGTGACTCCATTTGACAGAAACATGGCTTCTGCTGCCATGTCGGCGTACTACTCGCCGCTGACTCTGCGCCATCTGCGCCAGCCAGTTCCCCGTGATGCCCCGTCCAACCTCGACACCTCCATCTTCACCTTTGAAGATGCCTTTGAAGATCTGCTGGCCGTCTCCCAGGGCCAGAGTCTCCCAGATATCTCTCTCCGCCATGACCAGCGAAAACTCCTGCGCTCCATGTTTCCCACCGGGGAGCCCGCCGACTTCTGGCTGCGCAGGTTGAGCTCGCAGGGTCTGCTAGAGCTTCCGGGCCCTAGTCAAATCTTTGGCATCGTGACTGGTCCCAATTGGGACTTTTTCCACGAAGAACTCGACCGCAGGGCCGCTGACGTTTGGCGCGCAGCCGCTGATCAAACACGACGAATTCATGATGAAGATGACAATGACGACGACGTTTACAGTGCCGGCTTCCGCGAAGTAGGCCCGGACGACAGGGACAAGCAACTTCGACACCCTCGGGGTGGGCGCCGCGGACCTGACGACTTTGACGAGTTCTTCTCATCCTTCCGCTCGTCTTTTGCCGACATGGACAACTCGTGGGATTCTTTCAAAAAGGCCATTACTGATGAACGCCCTGTCGCCAAGGTGAAGGCATCACCAGCTCATGACGAAGGTCAGGTTGTGGAGAAGGAGGATTACGTCGACCGCCTCGGGCTCCGTCACACCAAGGTGAAATACAAGATTCTTGATGATGAGGGTAACGAGGTCGGGACCTCGACCCGTTACTCCATCTCCTCGAGTGGTGGTGATTCTGAAGAGCCAAAAGGACAGGACGCAGATGCCAATGAACAAAATGGGCAGAAAAAAGGTTGGTTCTGGAAATAGGCCGATCGGACGACGCTGGTTGTTATCAGAGACATGGCAGAAATTCGCAGCTCTGTAGTTTAGGATTTTTAGCGTTCACGACCGAGGGCAGATTGTCATAATGAGATATCACTGTAGCCTCACTTCGTCAAAATATGTTCCAAGTCGAGTCGAGACTCACGTCGCCAATGCTATTAGCCTTTTTGTACGCCTATGGGTTCCAGTTCCAGTACCAACCACGAGTTGGGTGTGCAAGCAACAAAGGAAATCCGCCATGAGGAAACCCGCTATTCAATATCACTCCTAGCATTACTTCTTGCCCCTGATCTGGGCCTTCTTCTTCCGCATCAGTCTCTTCCTCCCAATCAGCTTCTGCTTCATTGACTCCTTAGAATCGCCAGCGCGGCCGCTTCCCTCATTGTCCTCTTCATCTTCCTCGACGTCTGCAGGCTTGCCTCCCTTCTTTCCCCGCGCCTTGCCCTTATCCTTGCCCTTGTCTTTGCCAGAAACGGGCTTCTCCGCAGCCTCCTCAGGCTTCTGAGTCTTGTTCTGGGGGTTGAGCTGACGAGACTTCTCCTCGGCGGCGCGTCTGCGTTGCACAACCTGGGCGTTTTCAATGGCAAACTCGACAATGAGTCTCTGCTTCTTTCCGCTCTCATTCTCGAGCTGAAGGCCGTTGAGATATCGAAGTCCCATCAGCGCCCAGTGATGCGACGTATACTCAATGAAACCATAGCCACGGCTTCGTCCAGCTCCGTCCTTCTCGGCAATCTTGGTCCCTTGCGAGCTCTCATAGACAATCTTGGCTTGGCGAACGATGCCCTTGCGTTTCATCTTGCGCTCATGCTCCTTTTGCCTCGCGTCATCTCCGTCCCTGGCATTCTCCTCCTTGGAAAGGGGCTGGCGCCGTCCTTCTCTGACGTCCTTTGCGAAGCCAACCACGGCCTTTCTGGCGAGTTCCTTCAAGTCCGTTGATGTAAGGTTGCGCGGGATGTTTCGAAGAGCAAGACGTGTCAAACTCAGGTGAAGGCTAGGGTTGCCCTGAATGAGCTTCTTGCGCTGAGCAGCGCTGGCTTGTCGCATCTGAACTTCGGCCGGGGTCAACAGACTAAAAAGAGGCGAGTTTCGGTCAATGGCACCCTCAGGCAGAAGGAAAAGTCGGCGCTTATCCTTTTCGTTGCGCTTGGCCTGGGCAGCAGATGCCAGGTTTCCTGCTTCAGCCTTGTTGACGGCCTGGGTAACCTGGAGAAGTCGTCCATCGAGAGTATACTTTCCATCAGGGTCAAGGCTCTCATCCTGCAGAATAGAGCTCTTTGCGGCAGTGACAGGCTGCTGCTTTGGACGCGGAGCCCCCTTGATACAGCTCTTTGCGTCGTCCGCGCTGAAGAAGCACACGAAACCAGTTCCCGCAGGCTTCTCAGTTACTTTGTCCATGACAACTCGTGCATACCGGACGTTTCCGAAGTGAGTAAAGAAACCCTTGAGTTGCTCGTCTGTGGTTGTGAAGGGCAAATTTCGAATAAACACGGTGGAAGTGTTGTCTGTTGTTCGTTGAGGGGGCGGTAGAGGTTTGTTGGCCTCGTTATCGTCCTCCTCCTCGTCCTTGTTGTCCTCATTCTCATCCTCCTCTTCAAGATGCTGCATGTGGTTCTTCATAAAGTTCTCAAGATCCTTATCCAACTCCGAGTCACGATTCTTCGTCTTGCCATCAACCTCGGCATCATCATCACCCATGGAGACATCAGCATCGAGGTCCTCGTCCTCGTCATCCTCGTCATCATCCTCCATATCCTCATCTTCTGAGCTTTCGTCTTGCTCTGCACTGGCATCTCCTTCAACATCCTCCTTCGAGTCGGGGTTCTGTTGGTCCCAAGTGTTCTTATCCACGGCCCAGTCAACTGCAAGGGTTCTTCCATCGACTTCTTTGCCATTGATCGCCTGGAGCGCACGCTCAGCATTCTGCTTTCCGCGGATGGTGACGAAACCGAATCCCTTCATTTTGCCCCTTGACTGAGGTAAGTCGGCAAATTTGACCTTTCCAAAGCTTCTGAATAGGTGCGATAGCTGATCCGAAGTCTTGATACTCCAGGGCAAGTTTCGCACGATGAGCTTAGGGAGAGGTTGGAACTCGGGCTTGTGAGACTTGACAGCAGGCGCATCGCCTGTGCCATTGCGTTGTCTGGGCTCCGCAACCTCAAGTCTGATTCGTTTCCCATCCCACGCAAACTTGTCCAAGGTACTCTTGGCCGCTTGAGCGTCCTCGGCATCGGCAAAGGTGACAAATCCGAAGCCTCGTGACTCTTTCGTTTTTTGATCCACGACCACGGTGGCATGTTTGACGGGGAAGTATTCGGAGAAGAAAGACGTCAAGCTCTCACTGGTGGCGTTGTCAGGAAGTGAGCGGACAAAAAGCGATCGTCGATCTTCAACTCGAGGTTTCTTGGACGACTTGACGGCTCCATTGTCTCTGTCTTCAAGATCGGCCGATGCATTATCGTCCGCCACGGGGCGGGCGCGCTTCCGCTCGTTTCTCGTAGAACCCATATTGTTGTAGCTTGAGGCAAGTAGGGAGTCGCTGGCTGGAGAGCGACGATTGTAGGATACGGCACCTCTAGATGTTCAGGATTGCTACAAAAAGAAGGCCTTCTAGACGGGAAAAAAAATGCTGGTCGCTCGCCGATAAGACAATTTTCAGCCACAATCTAATCACACGTGATGGCGGGGAGACTGCCTTATCTCTACTGCACTAACCCATAACTGGAAGACTATTTACACCAACTCCAACAATACAGCGCGTCCCCTAAACAAAGCATCACCGCCAAAGAGGGGCTTCTTACGGCGATACAGATCAGTCTCGCCAGTCTCCGTACTTTGCATCGTGCTCGTGCGGGCCTAGGCCTATTGTCTTCAACTATGCCTACACGCACTTCCGCCCGGTCCTCGAGGGCCACCACTGCAGCACCCGAAATCGTCGATACTCCCGACAATGCTCTGCGATCTCAGATATGTGCCATCTTTCGCGACGCTCAGCGCACCACGGCGACTCATCGAAAATTGGTTGTCAACCTGAGAAAGATCCATGAATCCTGTTGCTATGAGCCGACAAACCCGAAGCAGTCTCAGTCCAGCGAATTTGACGAGGAGGCCTTCAACCACGAGTTTGTCCGCTGCGTCCTCCGCGTCATGCCAGTCAAGAAATCGGAAAGCGTTGGAGAAAAGTCGATTCGATTTGTTGGTCTCTTCCTGCGACATGCCAACGAGAAAGACAACGAGCTACTGGGGGACATGGATGCGGAAGCAAGCATGATGCCTGAGACACCCACCACACGACTCACATCCCAGGTCTTGGAGGCGGTGCTTTCGCTGATGACGGCCAAAGACAAGTTCGTGCGATTTCGATCGACGCAACTTGTATCCCACGTGATTAACTCACTGGATGCCATCGACGATGATCTCTTTCAGAAGCTTCGACATGGCTTGTTGAAGCGAATTCGTGACAAGGAGGCCATGGTCCGTTCTCAGGCGGTGCTGGGCCTAGGCCGCCTTGCCGGAAACCAGCCCGAGGGCTGTACCAACTCTGATGAAAGCGACGCGGACGATAGCACAGGCCTCCTGGAGAAACTTCTCGAGGTTCTCCAGAACGACCCGAGTGCGGAAGTGCGAAGGTCTCTTCTTGTGAATCTTCCCATCCTGCCAAATACGCTACCCTACCTCCTTGAGCGCGCCCGTGATCAAGACGCAGCAACACGACGCGCTGTATATTCTCGTCTCCTCCCTGCCCTAGGGGACTTCAGACATCTTTCTCTATCTATGAGAGAGAAGCTCCTCCGGTGGGGCCTCAGAGATCGCGATGAGAATGTACGAAAGGCAGCAGGACGACTTTTCCGCGAACGATGGATCGAAGATTGTGCAGGAGCACCTCCTCGGGAGGACGGTGCGCCAGCTGAGCTCACGCCTCCCAATTTCGATGGTCTCCAAGAGCTTCTCGAAAGAATTGACATTGTCAATTCTGGAGTCGAGAATGGAGTCGCCATCGAGGCCATGAAAGGTTTTTGGGAAGGTCGACCCGACTACCGTGAAGCAGTCGTATTTGACGACAATTTCTGGGAAACTCTCTCTGCTGAGTCTGTCTTCACGGCTAGGAGTTTCAATGACTTCTGTCGTGACGAGGGCAACGGCAAGTACATGGGACTACTGGAGGAGAAACTTCCCGAAGTAACAAAGCTTGCGTTCTTCCTGGAACGCTACCTGAGAGTTCTCGTTGAGGCTGTCAGAAGAATAGCTCAGCAGGAAGTCGATGAGGACGAGGACGAGGAAGACACTGTGGAGCAAGAGTTCATAGTAGAGCAAATGCTACACATCGCTCTCACACTGGACTATTCTGACGAAGTTGGACGGCGGAAAATGTTTACCTTGCTCCGACAATCTCTATCCATTCCAGACCTCCCGGACGAGGTGACAAAACTCACCGTCGAGGTGCTTCGGGATCTTTGCTCTCCTGACGCTGCCGGAGAGCGGGAATTCTGCAGTATCGTACTAGAGTCTGTGGCAGACGTTCACGACACTATTGTTGACGAGCCTCCAGCTTTCGAAAGGGAAGACAGCTTCCACTCAGCCAAGTCAGAAGTGAGCAGCCCGAGAACTCCAACCAAGGGAGGCAAGCGGGGCGAGACGCCAGAGTTGAGCGAAGAGGAGGCTCATGATAAGGCTGTTAAGGAGATTGTTGTTAACATGAAGTGCCTCCACATTGTTCAGTGTATGCTCACTCATGTTGCGGGCAACCTCAAGGACAATACAGATCTAGTCGCCATGCTGAACAACCTGGTTGTTCCCGCAGTCCGCAGTCATGAAGCCCCTGTACGTGAGAGGGGGTTGGTCTGCCTGGGTCTGTGTGCTCTTCTCGACCGCTCGCTTGCGGAGGAGAACCTGGGGCTATTCATGCACTTCTTTACGAAGGGACACACAGCTCTTCAAATCACTGCCCTGCACATTCTGACAGATATCCTCAATGTGCATGGGGCTCAGCTGCTCTCATCCACACCAGGACTTCTCAAAATCTATGTCAAGGCCGTCAAGGGCGGCGCAAAGGGGCCTGAGGTTCAAGCTGCCGCCACCACCGCTGCCTCAAAGCTGCTGCTTGGACGGGTCGTCAGCGACGAAGATGCATGCAAGGAGCTGCTCAAGTCACTGGTCGTCGCGTATTTCGACCCGTCATCCGCTGCCAACCAGACTGTGCGGCAAGCTCTCAACTATTTCTTGCCAGTGTTCTGCTACTCGCGACCTGAAAATCAAGACCTCATGCGAGTGGTTGCGCTCGATGCCATCCATTCCCTTTTCAACATTAGGGAAGGCTTAGAAGACGACGACGTAGATGTTGACGAAGACATGGTCAGCATGACGACAATCGGGGCATGTCTTGTGGACTGGACAGATCCAAGAAAGTGCTACACCCCGTTAAGTGTGATGGAGTCTGAGAAGAAGAATGTCAATGGCGATGTGCATGTTGCCTTCGTGTTGGATATATTGGAGAGACTGCAAGGCAACATCACGAGTAAGAAAAACTGATCCGAATGATCGTGTCGCGGTGAGATTGCTGACTCAATTACAGAAGAAGAAAAGAAGCTTGTCGCCAGTCTGCTCGGAAAGCTTCATATATCCCCCGGGTCGTCCGAGGAGAAGCTTCGAGAGGCATATAGCGAGGTCAGCACCGCCGTGGAAGAGGCATTCCTGTCAGATGCGACCAGTCGCAATGCTCTCTACAAGGTACATGTCAGCCTTGGTAAAATCGTCAATACTCTCGATGAGCCGCAGCATCAGAAGTTCGGCCGGCGACGTAGTAGCCAGAGTGTCATGGCGAACTCAGAACGACAGCCTTCCGAGGAAAAGACGACGATCATCGAGGAGTCTCAAATCAAAGAAGAAGAGGACGAAGACAGCGACACCAAAACGATCAAGCTTCAAGACACAGAGTCGGTGGCAGACCGCACAATGGACAGCGAAGATGTCGAGATGGAGGACGCATGAAATGTGCATGAGTAACGATACACTTTTAGATGACAGCAACGGTTTGGATGGAGCGGTACCCTGGTGGTTTGTTTCGGTTTGACGATAGACGTAACTTTGTTATTCGACTGCTGGTCCATATCTTCACAGCTACAATGTCGCTTAGTCTTGATGGAGGTGAGCTCTAGTTTTGAGATCTATAGGGGATGATTCCCCCAAGTACATTTGCCCATACTACATCGGTTCTCTCAGCGATTCTCATTGTGATCCGAGCCAAAATAGTAGGCCTCCAAATCCGATACTGATCAACAAATGTTGTCCGAGGCTCCATGCCATGCAGTAGAGATATTTCGGTGAGAAAACTGTCCATATGAAGAGGTGCGTCCTCAGCGCGGTGCAGGCCGCCATAATGAAGGCAACACTGGCAGTGGTGAAGACAGTCTGAAGGGCAAGATGCTGGCGAAAGACATTGACGTGCCCCTGACGATACTTGCGCAACAGGAGAAGGTTTGTAGCCGAAGTCCAGAAGATCGGACCGGCCCAGTTGCTGACGAGGGTCAGGAAGCCCACGGCGATGACGTTGTAATCGGCGATGCCATTGTAGGCGCTAGAGAGATCGACGGAGGATATCGCATTGGATCCGCCAAATGCAAAGAACGACATAAACTGGAATAGGATCGACGAGATCGTGATATCCGCAATAGAAGGATCAACGGCCTGAAGTGAGTGGAATAGGATATCTGAGAGGAGAAAGAGGGGGATGTTTGTTGCCCGCGATTGGGTCATACCAAACAACATACACAGTTGGTGGAGCAAATTCACTAGAGACCAATGTTAGACTTATGATGCAGGGGTGAGATGACAAGAGGAGACTTACTTGACCGTCTTTTAGCAGAGGCGTTACCTGATAGAACGCGGAACCCGCCGTACGCAGACAAGACGAAGAGGAGACCAAAGACGATCCTCGCCCTCCACAGCAGCGACTGCCCCTCAAACATGACATGCAAGGTCTGTGCGAACCCAACAACTAGTTCCGGGGAGTCCTCGTGGGTAAAGGCCAGCTTGAAGCTGTAGGCGGACATTACAGTAACGGATGTAAGAAGTGTGCAAACCATGTACGGCAGGCCATCAAAGTTGGACAGCATCCGGAAGGAGAGAAACACATAGGTTGCGGTGATGACAACCCAGAGCAGCTGCGGGCTCGAGAGGATGAAGCTCTTGACAATGTCTGGTTCACCTGCGAATTTCTGCCCAGTCTGATTCCAACCCCTTGTCAGCCTGAGAGCGGCGAGACCAAGCGTGAGCCAAGCGAATCTGGAAAATCTCTGAGGCCTATGTTGATTTAGCATCTTCCGCACTGCGTAGGGGTGATCCACTGAGGGAACACTACATACCTCCGAATACTGCGGCTTTGAAGAAACGCCAGCCAGCCAGATGACGCCCAGTACCAGAAGTGCTGTTCCTCTTCAACGTAGCTGCTGGCAAACATCATTATGCCGTACAACACCACAAGGAGAGCCAGGGGGGTCGGAGATCCTTGCTGGCGCGTGTTAAGCAGCTTAGCCGCGGTCCCGCTAATCAGAGTAGCCAAAGCAGCGATACCTCCGCCCATAAACAGTTTCGGCATGTCGTAGTTGGAAGCCATGGTACTCATAAGATCCTGTGCACGGTGAAGCCAGCTAGACATGGATTCGAGCCAGTCTTGGCTGAGTTCGTCAGCCTTAGCCAAGGTATGAGCCTCGGTATCGAGACGCCGCCACTGGCACGCGAGCTCATTGATCTCAATCTGCTCCATAGAGCAAGGATCGACATTGCTGTTTTTGTCAAAGAGCTCGCTCCCAAACGCTGCAGTAATGATCTCGAGGATCTGTCGAGCGTTTCGGACGAGTATCTGAATCTTATCGTTCGACCTTGGCCAAAATGGAAGGAAGTCGAGGATGAAAGCTCCCAGATTGTTCTTTGACACGGGGAAGCCAAGAAGCGCCGCGATTGTTGGGGCAATATCAGACTGTTCAACCATCTTGTAGTAGTCAAACTCGTCCTGGGGCTGCGTGGGAGCGGGAAGCTTGGGCGCTATCGTCTTTAGCTTTGGTGACATGAAGACCAAAGCTGGCGACGTTTCACCGGGAGACGAGGCTCCATGGTTACCAGCGTCGTTCATACCGTGGTCTCCGCAAAGAACTAACAAAGTGGAGTCCAGATGGCTTGTTGACTCCATTGCGTCAAAAAGAACCTTGACTATGCCGTCCATTTCCTTTTGCTTCGGGACCATGTTGGAACTATGGAGAGGTCAGATGCAGTCTATGGACAGTTTCTTCAAGCCAATCTTACCTTCTAGGCCCGGCTTTATGGCCAATATGATCGAGGCCGAGATAATGAAGAACCATTAAGCCCCAGTCGTTATTTGTAAGCTCGCCGGCAATGTTTCTAGTGACATTGTTGTCGACCTCAGTGAAATCCTTGTCAAGACGTTAACGGCGTCCAAGATTAAATATCACCCTGAAGAACAAACCGCGACAAAGAAGCTTGATGTACCGTCATGGCGATCAAACGTATTAGGGAACAACTTGAGCCACGTGTCGTCGCCATACATGAGAAGCTTGCCCACGTTTTTGGCTTTAATTTGGGCAAGCCAAGTATCCTGGGCAGCAAGCGTTGAAGAAGTATCGGCCTCATCGAAGTTCAGGATAAGATCGACGAAAGAAGGGATTGATCCGGTTGTCATGGACTTGATCCTCGGCATGGTAACGGTGGGAGAGCGCGCATTGGCCGTGAATGGGATGGCCTTACCATCTCGAATAAGACTAGCAACCCATGAGCTTGGTGTTCCTCAACTACAGGCATACCGTAGATCATACCTCTGGACAAATTCAAAGCCTGAGGTTTCCGAATACACAAAGTCGCTACAGCAGCACGTTAGTCCAATGAGCTAGCCTCGCTTCAACAACACGAGTACCTTCGCAGCGCATCAACCACCATGAAGATCATGCGATCAAATGGCGCATCCGGGGGTTGACCATATTCGAGTGGCTCAAATTCTGCCAGCCCAGGGATGAATGGTTTATATGGGAAGAAGCCGACCGCAAAGATAAGGATTGAGACAGGGATCAAGATGTTGGCAATTGCCAGCAGCGAGGTGCATAAGAACGACCCATGCTTAGGGCCACTCATACTCGAGAACGTGTAAAGGCCAATTAAGAGTCAGCAATGAATGAATGCAGAGAATCTCCAAGTGATTACGAGCGCTCCATTTGAACTTTGCTTCCGACGGCCACGTTTAATGAGGACGTGTTATGTATGAGTGAGTGTTGTTCCAAAGGGGGTTCAGCCTTGCTGAGCCAAAGAGGTTGTACTTATGGGGCACACAGAGCGGTGATTGGACAGGAGCTTGTGGAAGATGCACCGCCACATAAGGCTGGGCCGTGTTTCCTAGCTCCAGTACATAAGGTACCCATGTATATAAACGACGAGCATGGGGGAAGCCGACATCACCAATATCATAAAGACGGTCACTATGAGGAATGTACCCTCAACTTTGGCTGAAGTTTATTATCAAAAGGTCTCGGTTATTGCCCAAAAAGACACATGCAACCCCCCTCCCTGGGTATTCATCACGCAGCAAAGGGGTCCAGCCACTGCTTCGACTCTTTCCGCGTCCGACCATTTCTGGATCTTGTGAAGTCGTGGTATGTCTCACCTTCCCTTTCCCCTACAGCCGCAAGCAACATCAAGTTCTGCGGTAATAAGGAAACTCTTTTCCTTTCCATCTTCCAAAACGCCATACCTACTTCTTGAGGAAACAAAACAAAAGACGATAGAAAAACAGAAATGTAGAGTATAGAAGAAGCGCTGCCTTAGGCCTCGTTCTCAAAGCGTCTGTTTATATACCATTGCGATCCTCTTTTTGCAGAATGCCCCCGTGCTCCCTAAGAATGGTAGCCATTGCTGTAGCCTAAGTCACTTGTTGCAGTGTTTTGTCGCTTGGCTGGCCGCTGAACAGGCTCGCTTTCTTCATCGGACGAGAAGGTCAGATCGATAACTGGAGCCGCAGGCCTCTTAGTGCTTGTTGATGCCAGTCCTCGTGGTGCTGTAGATGGTTCTTGGCTCGCGGAAGCGGGCGTGCTCGTACTTGGCGTAAGATGGCTCGGTGTTTCCATGCGACGGCCACCTACGACACTGATCTCGGAAATCTCGAAATCGTCATCGTCATCGTCACCATCGTCTCGGGAAGCAGACCCAGATCCCTTCGATGCGCCATTTCGATCTTCCCCGGAGCTACTCATGTACCAGCGCCCCGTGGGCTCGATCGAAACTGTTTCGAGACTCTTGGGGGTATTGGCGAGGATATCTTTGACATATCTGCCCAAGGCTGTGAGTCTACAAAGACGCTCAAATTGCTCAGGATGGGTGTTGAATGACTTACTCGTCCACTGCCAGCTGATCAAACGGCGCTGCCTTATTACATATGGGGCATAGCCACTGAGGGCCTTGCTCTTGAAGTTGTAAATAAGAGGTCGCGTCAAAGCACTGGATGTGGGTACAGCTTAGACCGCGGCACGGGAGGGCCAAGCGCATGTATGACAGTGGGCATTTGAGGGACAACACTTGTGAAGTTGCCTCGATATCAGGGTCTTGCGATTGTTTTTGGACTTGAACAGGTCAGTACAGCTTTGCGTCCATGATACCAGGAACCCATTATGAGCCTTACTTTCTTGCACCACAGACGCCTGCGGTATCTTTTTACCCTGAGCAATACGCGTGGCTAGTTCCTCGACCGAAGTGACTCTACAGATATTGAGTGCAAGATAAAACTTCTGCGAGGTTTGGTTAGCGGCCTTAGGGTGATGAAGGACAACTCAACGCCGTCATCAAACTCCGGTTTGGGACGACAGTTACTTGCCTTGGCTGTCAGCGCATAAGTGAACTCAAGATTGTTCATGTAATTCGGGCGGAGACGAAGTGCGTTGGTAATGTCAACCGGTCTAGTAGACCCAGGTTTGTTCTTCAACCCACGCAGGTTCGCCTTGACCTCTCCCCCATTGACTCGTAGTTCGGACTGGTGAGGGAAAGCAACATCCTGCACACCTGTGTTGTCGCCGGCGCAGAATACCATGACTCGGTAGGACTTGTCGTTGACACACTGTTGCAGGGCAGGGTAGTCGTTGACTTTGATGGGTATTGTGACGGAGTTGCGGTGCTGTGACATGACTGGAGAGAGAAGCGGCAAGGTCAGCAAACACTGAGAACACAGTGGACCCTAGACAGAAGCCCAATCGCATTTACTTACCCTCGCAAGTGCGCATATCACCCAGGGGAGACTCGATCTGATAAAACGGGCTCGACTTGAACGATACCCTCAGCAGGCCCGCAACACTTCCAAAGGACATCCCGGGTCTATTTCCGTTGGCCATCGCACCGTGACTGTAGCTGTTGGGAAACGATAGAGGCTGCGGTAGACGAGGTGAGCTCGTAGCTGAGGCCTGGGACATGGCGGCTGAAGCTCGAGCAGCAAGCGAGCTGTGAGCGGGCGCATTCGATATGACGTTCTGGACGCTCTGGCGGATCTGTTGAAAGCGCACGGGGTCGTTGGCCTTGAATGCCTCTTCGATGACTGCAGCGCGTATGTCAGCGGATGCTCTGAGAGCTACTTTGGTACGCAGCGAGAAGGAGGAAACACGTACGGCTTGTGATGCGGCTCTGCAGCTCAGCCTTGATACCAGTGCTCTTGACGCCGTTGACTTGGCAGACGGAGGAAAGTTGACGGTTGAGAAGGCGATTCACCTGTCGCACCAGCGCAGTCGCATCTTGTCTTGTGACCATGGGCACCGCTGAGCCCGAAGGTGAATGTGAGGCCGTAGCTGAAGCCATTCCGGAAGTGAACGTCAGGATAGCCTCGCGAGGCAAGAGCGAGGTGTGGCAAGTCGAGGCTGGCCGTGCAGCCACATCAAAGGCAAGAGCAAGAGCTCAGTGACAGCGAGACAACAAATATGCGCCACTTCACGACCGAAGATGGGCACTCCGGGTGATGGTGGCGCACGCGCGGGAGGCGATGATGGAGTCGGCTCGGGTTTGCGTGATGATGGTGATGGTGATGGTGATGTTGATGATGATGATGCGACAGGCTCTCGGGATCGGGGCGTTTGCTTGGGATGGCGAGATCGCTCGGCGCAAAGCGGAGACGCGGAAGGACGAAAGCAAGAAGGATTCGAGGGTATGGCTCTCGGAGTCGGGATGTTGCAGGAGGAATGGGCCTTTGTCACTTTTGCTCTCGAGGGCCGTATGCTTTCGAATTTAACGTCATGCCGCCAGGATAGGCAGCGATGCCTTTGCTGTGATTATGTGCATCTGCGGGTGCGTGCTCCGGCGGTACCCAGGTACCTAGGTACCTACAGCACCATCTCCCATGACCTCCAACCCGACAGCCTGGAATGGCAGGCGGTGCTAGGCGGCAAGACGTTCTGAACGATAGGGGAAGCCACACTTGGACGGCAGGCAAGTGTGGCGTGTAGCGGACCACCACCCATTTTTTTTTTCTCTGGAGCGCCTAGGGGAAATACTAGTAGCGCCTGGGAGGTACCAAGACCCTGTCGCCCTGTACATAGAAATCTTCACTCTTCACCACATCAAATCCAATCTGGAATTCCTCATTCGCCATGGCCAAGAGTTCAAGATCAAGCAGCAGAAAGGCCAACAACCAGCGGCTGGCCGCCAAGGTTTTTGGCCCCGTCGAGGCTGCCCGCGCCCAGCGTCTCTCGGCCCGCCTTCTTGAGTTGGCCAAACAGCCCAAGCCTGAGGCTCCAGATGTGAACATCATGGATGGTATGTGATGATGTCGCGGGCAACCCGCAGATATAGTGGTACATTTTGCTAACAGACTCGTCCAGCCGAGGTCGATGCGTCTGATGCCGAGAAGGAGGACAAGACCAAGGGAGACGGAGCTGGTGAGTTTTCTCCTTATCAATCTCTCAAATGAGCCAGTGCTAACTTTTGGCAGCCATGGATGTGGACCCTGTGAAGCCTTCAAAAAATCGTATTGAGAAGAAGCGCGTCGATAAGCGCAAGATCAAGAAGGCAGGCATTGTCTTTAAGAAGTACGGTGACAGGAACGCGGCCAAGAAGAAGAATACCAAGTCATGAAGTTGTTTAATCTTTTATTTTTACTCGTTTGGCATTGTCGTTGGCTCCGTTTCTAGCAAATCCATTCAATCATGCCCCCATCATGCCTTAACCAGGACGAAAAGTGACTACCTGTTTTTTTCTTTCTAATTGTTCCCCGAACCTTCACATGCCTTTGTAACAAATCGCACCCTTGCCATAACTGTCGCAATCAATCAAATCAAGATGCCATGTCCTTTCTCTTGCCGAGAGGGTTGGCATCAGCCGTCCAGCCCTCAAGCCCCTGAACGAAGCAGCCCTCGCCCTGGCCACGGCTGACAAGGCGACCGATCTTGAAAACGGTCTCCGAGGCGCCGAGAGTCTGGGCAACGGCGTCAGCCTGGGCGGCGTCGACAGCAATCACCATGCCGATACCCGAGTTGAAGGTACGGCACATCTCGAGGGGCTCGACGTTGCCGGCCTTCTTGAGCCATCTGAAGACGGGCGGGATCTCCCAGGAGCCAAAGTCAATCGAGCCGGCGAGCGAGCCGGGCAGCATGCGGGGGACGTTCTCAACGAGACCGCCACCGGTGATGTGTGCCAGACCCTTGATGTGCTGCAGGACGGGTAGCAGGCTCTTGACGTAGATGCGCGTGGGCGTAAGCAGCGACTCGCCAACCGTCTTGGACTGGTCCCACGGCGCAGGCGAGGTGTACTCGAGACCGGCGGCCTGGACGATGCGTCGAACGAGAGAGAAACCGTTGGAGTGGACGCCAGCAGAAGCGAGACCGAGCAGCACATCGCCCTCAACCATGGCATCCGTTCGCGGCAGCCGGCTAGCACCCGTGACAGTGCCCACCGCGCAGCCAGCGGCGTCGTAGTCGTCGGCCTGGTACATGCCCGGCATCTCGGCCGTCTCGCCACCGACAAGGGCACAGCCAGCCTGACGGCAGCCATCGGCGACACCCTCGACAAAGGAGGCGGCCGTTGCCATGTCCAACTTGCTGCAGCCGTAGTAGTCGAGGAACATGAGCGGGGTGGCGCCCTGGACGATCAAGTCGTTGACGTTCATGGCAACCAGATCAATGCCGACGGTGTCGTGCTTCTTCATGGCCTGCGCAATCATGAGCTTGGTGCCGACGCCGTCAATGGCGCCGACGATGACCGGGGCGTCCGGGTAGCCGCACTTGGAGAGGTCGACTTCGCCTCCGAAGCCGCCAATCTCAGCGTCGGCGCCGGCTCGCTTGGTGCTCGCGACGGCTCTCTTGATCTTCTCGACAAAGTCATTACCCGCCTGGATATCCACGCCGGCCTGGGCATAGGTCATGGAGACTTCCTTGGTGGTGGCCCTAAAGGCCCGGTGGGCAATGTCCCGACGGAAGAACATGCCATCAAACTGAATAACCTTGGCGTCAAGAGCTGCGTAGGCCGCGTCGACAGCCGCTCGGAGTGAGTCACCAACGGCGTTGATAGCAATGACTCGGCCGCCAGCAGTCTTGAGGGCGCCGCCCTCGAGTTTGGTGCCCGCATGGAAAATGGTGCAGCCCTCCGGGGGGGTCTGGACAGCCATGGGGGTTCCCTTGGCATAGGATCCAGGGTAGCCACCCGCGGCCAGTACAACGGTAGCACTGAATTTGTTCTCAATGGTGAGCTTGCAGTTGTCGAGGTAGCCGTTGGCGCACGCCAGCATAATCTCAGCCAGGTCGGTGTCGGCGGAGAGAAGGGGCAGAACGGTCTGGGTCTCCGGGTCGCCGAAGCGCACGTTGTACTCGAGGACCTTGGGGCCGTTGGCAGTGATCATGAGGCCGGTGAAGAGGACGCCGCGGAAGGGCTGCTGCTCCCGGCGCATGCCGGCAAAGGTGGGCTCGAGGATTTCGCGGTCGATGCGATCGGTCAGCTCCTTGGTGGCAATGTTGGTGGGAGCATAGCAGCCCATTCCACCCGTGTTGGGGCCTTCATCGCCGTCAAAGATGCGCTTGTGGTCCTGGGCCAATGGCAAGGATCGGGTGGCGTAGCCGTCGCAGAAGGTGAGGACGCTGAGCTCGTCTCCGATGAGGAGCTCCTCGATGACGACTTCGCTGCCAGCGTCTCCGAACGCGCGGTCAACCATGATCTCCTTCAGGGCTTGCTTGGCCTCCTCCTTGGTCTGGGGAAGGATGACACCCTTGCCGGCCGCAAGACCGGTTGCCTTGATGACCACATCGTGGCTAATGCTGTCGATGTATGCCACAGCCTTGTTGAAGTCGGAAAAGTTCTCGTACTCGGCAGTGGGGATGTTGTACTTCTTCATAAAGTCCTTGGAGTACGTCTTGCTGCCCTCGAGGCGGGCGGCCTCGGGCGAGGGGCCGAAGACGGGGATGCCAACCTGACGGAACCAGCGCTCGATGCCGTCCACGAGGGGCGCCTCGGGTCCCGGAACAACCAGGTTGATCTTGTTATCCTCGGCAAACTTGACAAGACCAGCAAAGTCCTCAGCCTTGACGGTGTCGACGTTGCGGACCTTGGGGCAGCCGGCGGTGCCTCCGTTGCCGGGGACAACAAGGATTGATTCGACGCGGGGAGACTGGCTCAGCTTCCAGGCCAGAGCGTGTTCGCGGCCGCCATTGCCGACCAGGAGGATTCGGAGATCTGCCATTGTCTAGATCTGTCGAGGCATCAGGCTATCGCGGTCGGTAATGGTAATGGATGGGAGGGAGAGAAGAGGTAACCAGGCCTGGGGCGCGGGGCAGCGTGGTTTTTTCTTCTTTTCTTTTCCAACTTACAGAAGCAAGCAGCAAGCAGCACAGAAGAGACGAGTTTCGGTGCCGGATTCTCACAATGCGTGAGCAAGCAGTGCCAAGTCGCCTCGGGCTCGTTAATCACCTCGTGGATCGGGGAAACTGCAGCGCTCCAAGTCCGCTGCCCACTTTGATTTTTTTCCCCTCCAACTCCGGCCGGTCATCGCAGGGCTGCCCCGCGCCCCGCCCCGCGTCTCTCTACTGTACCAAAATTAAATAAAATAAAAAAGGGTAGCACGGATTAGTTCCAGCGCGGGTCAATAGTCTCAAATGTTCGAATTAATCAACGTAAAGCTTCCCTTTTGTTGTCTCATAGTATGTCAAGCTCCCAGCTCTTACGTCACAAGTTCATCCCCATCTCTCATTCTGTGTGACATAGTCTAGAGCTTTCCAGGGTGGTTTAAGGACGATGAGGATCTACAGCCTCTAAACAGGCGTGTACTTGATGCGCTCAATTGCACAAAATCGCCATACATTGACGAGATACCTTTGTCTTCCCTGAAATCAGGAGAGGACCCCTTCGTGTTTTGAATACTTATCTGGATATGTCTTCCTTTCAAGGCTATTGTTCCTCTCGTCGGGTATATCACTGACTGACCTGCAAGCCTGCAAATCCCTCCCCGCAAGTACAAGGACTTGTATCGATAAGACGCTCTTATCAACACGTGCACCTCGTCACCTCAGCAGCTCCAGGTCCATCTAAGGGGAGGTGATGCTGCGACAAGCTTCGTTACATTACCGAGTCGCAACCACCAAAGGATCCCACACAGCATTGCTCCCGTACCCCGTTTCGAGCTGCTCTTTGGAACTCAGCAACATAACACTTAACATACACTCGCCATCCCACGCGCCGCGTTCCCTTCGCCTCAACCACCCCCTTCACCATGTCCTTCGAATCCGCCCTGCCGCCGGTCAACTCCTCAGACGCAGCCGCCAGCTTCCTCAGTGCCTCATGCCTCGACTTCCTCCTAATAGAGCTTGTTCCCCTCGCATATCGTGTGACTCGAGAGCTCGACGTCGCATCACCCGACACCGCCAGCTCTCCCCCCGCCTCATCAATAGCCGCCGACGTTGCCTCAGTCAGCCATGCAGCCGTGAGCTCTGTTGGCGCCGGCGCCGGACCTCGAAAGATGGACGATGATGAGGAACTCGATGCCGTGCATTATCGCCTCGAGATGCTGGGTTATCGCGTGGGGCAGGGGCTTGTGGAACGGTTAGCCAGGCTGCTCTCCGTTCGCATCCGAAATGATTGCTGACGCTTGCTCCCCTAGGTTCTCAAGGGAGCGACCACGATTTACGGATACTCTTGACGTTATCAAGTTTCTTTGCAAGGATCTTTGGTCTCTGCTGTTTGGCAAGAACATTGACAATCTCAAGACAAATCATAGAGTGCGTCTTCCTCTCCAAGTCGGATGACCATATCACCGTGGCCTGTACGGGCGATACATATCTCAGGCCTCCACGCTTACACATATGCCGGCAGGGTGTCTACGTATTAACCGACAATGCTTTCCGGCCTTTCTCGCGAATGAGTACTGAAGCGGGCGGTCAGGCTCTAGTTCGTGCGCAACCAGTACGCTGCCCCTGTCCTCTCGTCTTGCCCCTCGATTGTACATACTGACAGTGGCCTGCAGTTTCTGTGGTTCCCGTGCGGCATCGTCAGGGGTGCCCTGGCCGCCCTGGGCATCAACACTACGGTGCAAGCCGAAGTCAACGAGCTGCCGGGGGCTGTGTTTCAAATCAAGACGATCCCGAGCAAGCCTTAAACAGGGCCGATTATTCATTATATCCTTCCAACCAGCACCTAAATAGGTAGCCAACGCACCAATTCCCCCGATCTTGTACTCCAAACAGCCGACCACCATCCGTCTTGACGCAATTGCCTCAAGCCCCTCCTTCCAGCGCCACATGTATACTCATGGGATCATAGACGGAGGGTTGCAGTAGAAAAAGGATCTCGCCCTAGGGACGCAGGGACATTATTCACAGCCTGTGAGAGAAGATGTTGGAATCAGCGCCGTCGTCATATTAAATCATAAAACTATGTATAGCGTCATAGCTATTGGTCCCGGGAGTGAGCTCGTTACTCGTCTCCCGGGTCCAGCTTACTTGGTATGGAGCATTCTTTGGTTTATGGGGGTATTTACTTTTGGGGAGGGTTGTGGGCAAAGGTGACGCCCTTGGAGATGTTTCCCTTGAGGCCCTCAACACACTTGGCCAGGAGCGCCTTCTCCTTCTCGGTGATACCCTCCAGGGGGTTGGTGGCCTTCTCGACACCATTGGGCTAGTGGGTGTACAGTTAGCCACGGTTACATCTATCAAGACAACGGGATCAGGTGACTTACTCCAAGCTCAACAGGGACAGAGAAGAAGTCGCAGCCAGTAGCCTTAGCAATGGCATCACCGCCGGGAACACCGGGCAGGTAGACGTAGCTGGGCTCGACGAGGCCCTTCTCGCCCTTGGCAGCACGAAGAACCTTCTCGGCAAATCTATACCATCATCAGCTCACTGTGCAGAAATCGCCATGGACCGCACTGATGAGTATGCGAGACACCTACCGGAAGCCAGCGTAAGCCATGGAGAGAGTGGCAGAGCCAGCACCGTCCTTGGCCTTGACAACCTCATCGCCACCAAACTGGACACGATTGACGAGGGTATCGTACTGGTCGTCGGGAATGGTGACAGAGGGGGTAGCCTTGCTAAAGAGAGGAACAATAGTCTCGCCAGAGTGACCACCAATAACGGGGATGTTCAGCTTCTGAGGCTGGGACTCGCCGGTGATGCTGGCCACAAAGGTCTCGGCACGGACAATGTCGAGGGTGGTGACACCGAACAGACGCTGGGCGTTGAAGACATTCTTGCTCTTGAGAACCTCGGCAGAGATGGGGACGGTCGAGTTGACGGGGTTGGAGATGACGAGGATGAAGGCCTTGGGGGCGACCTCGGCAATGACCTCGATAAGACCCTTTACAATGCCAGCATTGATGTTGAAGAGGTCATCGCGGGTCATACCAGGCTTTCCTATTTGAAACAGAGTGTCAGCAGCATGCAAGGCGGACGCGGGGTTACGTGAAGAGGGGTCACATCCAGCGTCGAACCTCGGGGACTGGACGTCTGGGGAAGCTGGGGGTGTGCATACGGGGAATGCCAGCAGGGATGACAATGATGTCGGCATCCTTAAAGGCAGCCTTAGCGCCGTCGTTGGCAGGTAGGTAGCCAGTCGTCTTCTGCAGCGGGCATCAGTACACTAGTGTGGACTTTCGGAGCAAGGGAATCCCGAGCTGGCCGAAAACCGAGTATGGGCTTGGCGAACTGACCGCAGGGGACGAGATGTGGGAAAGGTCAGTGGCAACGCCGGGGGTGTTGACGACATCGTACAGAGCGAGCTCATCGATGAGAGGAGAGGTCTTGAGGAGCAGCGACAGAGGCTATAGATAGATTGTGAGGTTAGTAAGGCAGGCAGACGACGCTTGAAGGCTCAATGGGAGCTTTACCTGTCCAATACCACCAGAGGCGCCAGCAACAACTAAAAAGAAGAGAGCCGGTTAGTCGGACAAGCTCGAGCTGATGGACGCGGCAAGAACAGAAGCTCGGAAAGCGGGGATGAGACGCGGCAAGAGACACGGCCGCGTGGTGGGAGAGAGCATCTGGGACAGCTCATACGTACCAGCCTTGACCATCTTGACGATTTTGCTGTGTAGAGTGAAGGAGGAAGGCGAGTGGATTTGACAAGGGAAGAGGAGAAATGGAGGGTGCAGATGGGAAAGGAAGAAAGCCGAGGAGAGAAGTCGGACACAAAGGTAGAGAGGTAGGAGCTTGTATAAGTAGTCCCCGAGGTACCAGAGAAACCAAGCGCGCGACGGGATGCGGGCGGTTCAAGGTTAGGGGCAGATGTATAGCGGGCACCGGGCAGACAGCTACTGTACCTTAGCTACCTGGTAGGGACAGTAGAGATGGATACCTTGAGAAACTACCTTACCTACCTTACCTTACCTACTACAGTACCTACCAGGCCTGCCGGCCTGCCAATGTACATCCAGTACAGTAGGTACTATGGCACTACAGTACTGCCCGGGCGGATCTGCATGCTGTCATTGACGCGCATCCCACCTTCTGCATCCCTTTGCCCAGCCAGCCAAGCCAGCTTATACCCAAGGTACCTACCGTCCAGCCCACTCTTCCCGCCAGCATGACACCCTTCTGACCTTTTCCTGCCCAATCTGGTCCCTTCACCCGGCGGCTTCGGAGTCTGCAGTCTTCAGAGTTTCCCGCAGTCATCTAATTACCAAGTATTCACCAGAGCTGCTTGTGGTATGGCTTCGGTCATCTTGGGCCCAGACAACTGCCATATGCGGTATATCATCTCCATGCCTGGGTACCTACCTACCTTAGGTACCTAGGTAGGTAGCTGAGGTGCTGATGCCCCGGCTTTAAGGCTATGTGGGTGAAAACAGGTGAAAACAGGTGAGACCAGGTGAGGCCAGGTGAGGGGCAAGCAGCTCTGCATCTGGAGCGGGGTGCTGTAGCGGGCGGGAGGGGTATCAGCCAATCACCACGCTGCCATAGGAGAAGACCCTCATTGCCATGAGACGAAACCCCGCCAGCCCGCCAGCCCGCCAACAAAAAAGCTACCAGGTACTCTAGGTACTGAGTCTACTTGCCGCACCTACTGCAGGCCACGGTGTTCGGCGATATACTGTGCGCCGCTCTGCACAGTAGCTCTGCAGCTCTGCAGCTCTGCTCCCACGTATCAGAGCAGGCCGAGCACATGGTGTAACTCTCGCTAGCAAGAGGCCAGAGGCCAGAAGCCGCGGTGCTGCGTGCTGAGCAACACAGTCCTCACCTCCATCGAGGCCCGTTGAGAGCATGGGGAAGCTTTCGTGTGGCTATCATGACAAGGCCCCGTTTTCCCTGACCCCTGAATTGATGTTGGATCGTGGTGGTTTTGGCCCCAAAGTCAGGCCAGTTCCATCGCCCTCCCGGGGCTAGGATATTTTCGAGTCTCACTAGGTGCGCAGTTGGCAGTAGATTCACCGAGGTCCGCCCCATGCGTACTAGGTGGGTTTGTGCTTTGCGTACTTTGTGTTGTACCTCCAAACCCCCCCGTGACTTCTTATGCCAAGTTGCTTTTGGTCGGTGACGGTCCTGCATCCCCAATGAGGCTCCGCGGGCACCAGTCACTTGTCTACTAAGCTAACTCCTCCGCCTACCGGTGGCACCTGAGATATGTCAAGCTCATTACGCAGGCTGGTAAAAACAGCCGATCTATCGAGGCCAGTCAGTAACGTTTGCTTGATTGGGCTTCGTGATCGCACCCAAGCAGGGTGTCATTTGTGCTCACAAACTCTGGAATCAATCCCCAACGGCGGGATCGAGCTACGTGGCTTTGGTCTTCTCGTCCTTGTACAGACATTCACAAAGGGTACAGAGTAGAGTTTAAGAGAGCACCGCCTCTATGCATTGTCACATATCTGCGTCAGTCGGTAGCTCTGTGAGGCCTATCATTTCCGCCATAGGCGATGGACACGCAGTCCAGGTCTGTTCCATTGAGCTAGTTTCACATGGAAACCTAGACTTACACCTGCAATCCAAAACATGTGGTGAGCACCTCCTGCTACCCCCGCCCAGATCGTGTGGATGCAATGAATACGAAATTCGAAAGGCTGCCAGAACGAACCGGAACATTACGAACCTGTGATGTCCAAGATGATCGGTTCCGGTCCGCGGCTAAAATGGCTCCGTACCTATGGGCATGTTAGCCCAGGGACCCAACATCGATATACCGAGACATCAACCTCGTTCCGAATCAACTGCTTGCCCAGGCGTAAATGAAACTCCGGCTACAATTCGACAATGCCGTCCTCCGTATTAGCACGATAATTCCATCATCGCAAGTGGATACGAGTAGTCCAACCATGTCGGGATCTGATTCCTTGGTAGTTCAAAGAAGACTTGATGTCTTTATACCAGTGCTTGATTGGTCCGTATCGGGACTGTTACATCCACCGGTGAGAATGAAGTAATTGGCATCGTTCCGTGGATTTTGACGGAGCAGACATCCATCATCGGAGGCATTCGGGACGATGACGTCTTGCCGATCGAATTTCCCGGTCCTCGGTCACAGGCCAGTCCTTCCGTAACATCCTCGGCTTCTCATGCTATACTCAGTATCCGAGCATTAAGCCTTGCCTGCGGGGAGAGGCTCGGAAGAGATGACTTCACACGCGGAGATCGAGCGTCGTTCAATGGGCAGGATGTGTACTTTTCATTTCTCAATTCATTGTGCCAACTCCAGCCATGAACCCAGACAGAAACCTCGGTTGAAGCTCAGCGCCCCCTACTAGGACTAGCATCACTTTACTCGTGACGAGAAGAGCTGCACAGCTGGTCTGGCCTAGCTGTTCCTTCAACGCCGGGCACTCCCAAACTGGTTTCCCACATCACTGTCCTAGTGATCCATCACCGCGCGGTACCTTTGTCCAAAAATGCTTAGTTCTCCTCAGCAGCGGCCTGCTTGGCCTTCTTGCCTCGGGCCTTGGGCTCGGGGGTAGGCTTGACAGGCTTGTTGGCGTGGCGGATGGCAGAGACACGGGAGACGGCCTCGGCGCGGAGGTCGGCACGGTACTCGTTCTTGGCGGCCAGGTTGGCAACGGCAGCGTAGGTCCTGTGTTTGGAGAAAGTGTATCCGCGGTCAGTTGTCTGTTCCCTCTGGCGATTCCAACTCGACACTACAGTCGTGTGAGCGAGGGTGCTTCTGTACTCACTTGCGGCTGCTCTTCTTGCCGGGGTAGGACGTCTTGACGATGTTGGCAGCGGGCTTGTTCTCAGTGTCCTCCTTCTTGCTCAGGACAACGACACCGCCCTTCTCAGCGGGGGCAACACCGATGGCCTTGACGTTGACGAAACCGGCATGCTAAAGATTTCGGGTTAGCACACAAATCGTCCTTGGGTGACCGGGCCGTTGGGGGGTGGCCGTCGAGACGGATCCTCGTGATCGCGTACCTTTCGGGTGTTCTTGTTGATGAGGTTGAGGGGATCGCGGGAGAACTGGATGTTGCCGTTCTTCTTGCTCTTGGCGAGGAAGGAGTTGTTGTTTCCTTTGATGGCGCAAGTCAGTCTCAGCACGAATCCGTGGGCTTCTCCGGAACCCGATTGAGAAAGCGACGATGCGTTCGCCGGCGGTTCAACTTACGGACGACCTCCCAGATCAGGTCCGAGGACACGTTGGACAGCTGAGCAGACATTTTGGATTTTTCCCGGGGATTCGCGACGCCGATTTGAGGTTTCTCGCTGAGCTTCAACTTGGAACTGTCAAAATTGCTATGGGAATCTCAGTGTGTGGGCTCGCTTAATTGTCGTCTTGTGGTTAGTGCGAGGTACCGCCACGAACCGGGTTGTGCCTTATCGGCGTTAATTGAATGCACCGCGGCACGCTCTTGTTGTGGCGGTGCACCGGTGGCCTCCGGAAGCCACGGCGGCCTTGTTCCCAAGAGGCGTAGTCTGTCCAGCTGTAAGGCGTATGCGTGTGTGTGTGTGTATGCCTTGGTGTCACGTCAGCTTGTCCGTGAGCCGACGGATTCGTTCACCCTCTCCCTTCCATCATCACCTCGACCGTCTTGGACCGGTTACCAGACTTTCTGGGCTCTTGTTGCTCCAGTCCAGCCTTTGCGACAGCCTGCGCATCTATAATGCCCTTTCGTTAGACCTGCGGGCATCTATACCTGACCACGGTGACCCGACCTTCTTTCCTCTTGGCTCCGCACCATTCCAGACAGCCAGCCAGCCAGCCAGCCAGCCAGCCTCCAGCGCATACATACATCGTCTCGTCCAAGTTGCGCCGTCATATCTAGTCGATTCTCCCGCCCTGATATTCACCATGGCGTACCTCCTCTACGCTCTCTCATTCTTTCTCCTTGTGACCGCCACCGGTCTCTACTTTACCCGTGCCTACTGGCGAGCCTACATGCCAGCGTTGCGACTCCCCGGCACCGACTACATCTACTCGCAACTCCCAAACAGCTTCTCTGGCGATATTGAGGCGGGCCTCAGCAGCAACACCTTTGATCTGTCTGGAAATGTCGCGTCCGGCGACAGCCGCGCGGGGCTGGACGATGCCAGCAAGGCCGAAATCCTCAGCATCATGAAGAAGCGCCGCATGAACTTTGACCAGGCTCGAAAGGTCTACATGGAAAATCGCTTCAATGCCAACGGCATCGATGCCGATGGCCGCCCGAGGGATCCCAAGTTCGTCAGCTTCTCGTGAAGCGCAAGCAAACCTCGCCCCTCCCCGACGATGCTAGGCCTTAGTAGCAGCACCATCCAGCATTTGCGACGGCCCCACGTGCGGCAATGTGTACTGATACTCTATCTACCTACCTACCTACCAACCAACCAACAACCCGTCGTGTCTTTACAACCACGTACCGCTCTTTATCGATTTCCTTTGCTCTCGTCATCCGCTCATTACCTTGCTGACCAAGCGCGTCTCCTATTCAGTTCATATTCTGTCTCATGTTTCCTGTGGTGGACTCAAGTGGTCCTTTCGGTAGCTAATAAGCAGCCGCTTTCTGTTCAGCGCGGCAAGGTGTTTAGGGAATGCAAATTATTATTATACTAAGCCGAGGACTATTCGCCCAGTCGTTGTTCGTCGGTTTTCTGTAGATATACAATGCAAAAAACGTTCCATCTCATGATCTCCAGCCAACCCCGTCCATTAGTGGGCGTGGACCAATATTTACAGGTCAAAAACTATGTACAGCGGTCGGGATATGATTAAGTGGCCCGACCAAAAGAGGGTTGGCGTTGCGCTTCTTTTGTTGTTGAAGTGTTTGTCTGGATTTAGGCCGAGGGCCTTTTATCTCTCCATCCAGTCCAAGTTCATTTTTGTCCTTCTGTAGGCCATGACCAGAAGCCGGCAGCAGAGGCCACAGAGAACATGCGGAAGTCTCTCGGGCAAGAGTGCGTGGCTTTACTGGAGCTTCTTGGCGACCTCGGGAGTGTAAGTACGCTCATCGCCACCTTCAACCTCCTTGACGAGCTCGTCAACAGCCTTGGACTCCTTGGTCCACTGCTTGCGGGACATCTTGAGTTCCTTCTCAAACATCCACGCCTCAGGCTTGCGGTAGGTGCCTCCCAGGCGGTCGAAGCCGGTAAAGAACTGGCCGTAGTTGACTTCGAAGCGGGAGTGGTGAAGTGAGTGGCAAGCGGCGCCGTTGACGAAGGGGTTGTTGGTGAGGTACTCGCCGTCGTGGATCAGGACAGACCACAAGTTAACAAAGACGAAGAGAGCGACGTAGGCCATCTTCTGGAGAGGGAAGATGAAGGGAAAGATGTGGTAGGGGAGCGACTGCATGTAGCCGTCGAATGGGTGGAAGGCGTGGCTAGCGTAGGGAGTAGGCATAATCCACTTGTGGTGAGGCTTGTGGAGGTGCTTGTAGATGAGCGGGTGGTGAAGATAGCGGTGAATCCAGTAGATGCAGAAGTCGGTAAAGACGAGGAAGAGGGGAAACTGGAAGAAGTTGTACCACAGGCCAGGCCCGTCCTCGGTGGTGTCGTAAAGCTTGCCGTAGCCGCGAACCTCGAGCATGAAGATGGGCGTGGTCACAATTGCCATGATGGGCAGGGCCTTGTTGGCCTGAATCATTTCGAGCCGGACCTGGTTCTTGATGAATCTGGGGTGGTCGAAGGTGCGGTGGTCGAAGATGAAGAAGTAAGAGAGGGTGGCGATGACGAAGTAGACCAGCAACCCGAAGAGCCTGCGACGGGCGGTGCCGTTAGAAACATATCCACGCACATATGGAGCATTGGAAACTTACCAGGTGATGAAGAAGAGGGTGATGAATTGGCGTGCAGGATTGTCGCGGTCCCAGGCACTGGAATAGGCAGCCTCCGAGGGCTCAATCTGGAGGTAGCTGGTGGCAGGTTTGTAAGACCAGCTGGAGAAGGTCTGCGCAGAGACATTGCTGGCTGGGTAGTCGTAGGGAGCCGGACGCTTCGGGAAGAAGTAGGAGTAGGCGTAATCGGCAATAAAGGTGTCGGTAAGCTCGAGGACGACATCCATGGTGGGCGAGTGGCCAATGGGCGCGTTATTGTTAAACGTATGTAGTCGAGAAGAGGGAGGCAAGAAAAAAAGAGGAAGAGGAAGCAGCAAGTATTGCTAGCCGGACGCGACGGGGCCTCTTTTTCTTCCAGTCGCTTTCGCGTTTGCTATCCCTCTCGTGGAGTTGAAGAAGGAGAGAGAGCAGGAGGGAGGGGGCCGCGATATGAAACTCCGTGGAATATGGAGTGAAAGCACAGTTGAGAGATCAAGGCCTAGACTAGGATCAAGATCAAGATCGCGAACGGGGCCTCCTTTTTATCAATCCTGAGCGTACTCGGCGCCGTGCGCAGTTTCCACCCCTAGAAAAAGCCGATGGGGGAAAACAAGGTGGAGAGGGAGGCTTGAAGTCAATTGGCAGAGACAGGGGAGGCGGGAAATGATTGGTGTTAAGCTAAAGGGGGGCCCGGACGTTGGCGTGCTTGCTTGCCGTTCAGACACTCTTCCAGGGATTCGCAGAAGCCAATTGGTTGCAGGCAGGTTTGCAGGAGCACGGCCAACAAGCACGGCTCTCGAAAAGGTCGGAATACTGCGTCGGGGGAGAACAATTGAGAGAGAAAGGCGAGGGGGAAAAGAAAGCCAATTCGGTTATGGATGACGAAGTCTTTTTATCTGAGTCATTGGCTGTAAGGGTGTTGGAGGCGGGTTGGGAGGGTTGGGAGGGTTGGACGGGTTGGAGGGCCATCATCTGATGGAGGGCGGGCGCGCAACAGCCAATGCCATGCCAGTGCCGAACGTTGTTTGTGCCAGAATGGCATGATGGCCTGGTGCTCGGCTCCGATGCAGCCCGGCGCCAGGGCGTTCTAGGAGGGGCTGGCGGTCAGAAGAATGGACCAGTCAAAGCCAGTGACGCGCCAGTTCTCTCGTGCAGTCGACGTCAACAGTTTTTCCATATTGCCCATGGAGATTGTATGTACATCTCCATGTACTGTACAGTAGCAGAGTAGTATGCAGGTCTAGGTATCCACGCATGTACTGTAGCAGCAGGTCCAAGGTACAACAAGTTGGTGGGCTCCCGTGTGGCCTGCTTCGGCTTCACCAACCGCCGAGGCCTTGCAGCCAGTGGCGAGCCCCAGAGCAGCCTTGGCGGGCCCCGCTCCCAGATGTGTGGAACGTGGGATGTTCCTAATTTGGCCAAGGCCAGCCGATCCATCTCCTCTCCTCGCCTTCCATAGGTAGGTAGGTAGTCTAGATACTTACTGCACTCTAGGTACATGCATACTTGCTGTACAGAGTACAGGTTACGGAGTACACTTTGTATGCGAGCCATGGTGATCTTGCTAAAAAGGTCTGTACAGTAAGCTGATTGATTAGCGCAGCCGTCGACCGCGCCGACGAGCCCGACTTGATGCTTGGAATCATTCTAGAAGCTAGATTGCCACTTGGAATTCAATGGATACGACAAGGCGTGGCAGGTTTTCCGAACCGCGCTCCGCGCACCTACAGTAGGCAAATCAGGCACGCTTGGATCTCGAGTCTCAAAGACCCCAAGGGTCCTGGCGCTAGCCTCCGGTATCGAATGGGAAAGAGGCAAAAACGTACGAAGAATCGACCAAATGTGAAATTGCTATCTGCAGAGTACGTAGAGTTGAGTGGCTCGAGAGAAGAGCGGTCGAATGCACAAAAAGAGAATACGAATACGCCCGATCATCCAGAACCCCTAACCCACCAAAGACGCACCAATCGACGGCTTAATCCCGGGCGTGATCCCACGGCAATGACACGATTCGACGCGGCAAATCCCACCTCGCAATGTTGAAACACGCCGCAGACACATGTGAGGGAGCAAGGCACCAGGGGCTGAGTACCCTGAGTAGGTACGTATGGCGATGCGGCGCAGCGGAAATTCGAGGTCACGTACCGCTTACAATCGGTGCGATGACAAGAATTCCCAGCAAAGCAGTATATGCATTTTCGGTAACCGCTGTCCTTGTTCAGTCATTCATATGACCGCTATTCCCTCTCCCTGCACATCAAATATCCATGACTTGTTCATCTCGCCTCTCGCACCTCATCAGCTCAGTGGACAAAGGGCTCTCTACACGTTCACCATGTCTACCAAGGTAGGTAGGTAGGTTTGTATCTCACAGTTACCCCTTATCCGCTCTAATTCCTCTCGAACCGGCACCTTCTTTATTTGAACACCCTACCGAATACTGTTTCTTCGCGCATGTACAAGGCTCGCCGGCAAATTTCTGGCGCAGCCTATTGCGAGTAGTCACAAGTACGTGCTGGCTCCTTTCTAACAAAGTGCGAGCCCACCAACCACCTCTTGCCCAAGCATTTGCGTACAATGCCATCTCCTACGCCTTTTATACATGTAGCAGCAAACTCAAGGTAGTTCTGCCGGTATCATTATCTTGTGCTCCAGGCAACGGTGTCCCATGTCAGTGTACAAGCTACCTACCTGGTTTCCGTTCAATTGACGTGAAGCAGTATACTGTAGGCTAAATCATCCTCCTTGTTCCAGTTCCCATGCCCAGAGTGCCGTCGCGACTAACTTAGTCACTATCATGGACTTGGCAGAGGGTTAGGCAGAGAATACCTAGTTAAGTGATGTTTTGGATCTTATCGATGTCAGGCAAGCAAGCCCCTCGTCTCTTTCAGTACATGACCCATACATAGGTACCTACCTACCTACCTACCTAGGTAGGTAGTGCATGGTATTGAGCTGGGGTTGCACATGTTTGTCCTGAACTACTCCCCTTCCCCGCACTTCTACAGACACCGCTCCTCGTTGCCACATTGCACGTTCCTATACTATCGCTTTGGGAAAACATCCAACCGCCCAGTACAGCTCGAGTGCATGGCTTGGATGAGGTGGAACACAAGTATAGATCGTCAGGCCCTTGTGCTATAGTCACACTTCTGTCTATGAGCTTCCAATACATTAGCTACCATTGTGGCAGCTGGCACTCTTGGCGGCCCCTCCTCGCCCATGTAGCGGTATGTGAGACTGTCGACAGGCGCAATGTAGAACTACTGTACAAGGTCTTTCGCGGAGAATTTGTAACCCAAGCGCATCGCCACTCCACCTGCCTAGTGGTACTGCTGCAGATCTCGGATCATCATCTGATCAAGCAGGCAGCATCCCCCGATCCGCTTAGTATCGCCGAGTCTCCCTCTGACAACGCCTCTCCCCCTTGTGGTATATGGACTATGACACCTGAGTTGACGCACTCTGATCCTCGGTTTGAGTACGAAAAATGTTCCAAAGTCTATGCTACTCCTCATCTCATCATGTCTGGTGCTCATGACATACCACGACCTTTATCTCCACAACATTCTGTCCTCTACATAATGGCTGGAGAGGACAATATCAGGAATTCCGTCATCTTCACGGAACCTGACCCCATGTGCTTAGTTGAGACACTGGATGCTGGTCATATTGGTCGGTTAAGGCCATTGGTATCGGGGCGCTTTGGCGCGTAAAGGAATTTCTGTATGTCGTGGCATGCAATGGTTCTGCCCCCAGCCTTGATTTGAGGAGCAAGCAATGGCTGCTAGTAGGCCAGGTGCCCAGCGCCGCGTTGTCCCTTGGGATGCCGGGTTGCCGGGTTATTTATGTGTGAATGGAATGGCAGGCTATGAGTCGGCTACAACTACCCTACAGCCAATTGGAGATGTGGAAGATGCAGTTGGTCCTGTTACCGTACAAGCGCCTGTACCAATTAAAGTTTGAATTGGTCACCGCCGGGGAATAAGGCGAGGTTCGACATATGAGTAGAGGGAAATCTCGGTACGGTGTTGGTCTACGTGAGTATTTGCCTACACATGGTCCAGTACCCTGATTAAAACTGACTCGGTTCAATGGCTGTTTCTTACACAGTACTTGACCACAAGCATTCTGTGCTACCCTGGTGCAAGGCGCCTTGTCAACCATTATAGGCCCCACCCTAGCCAGAGCTTGCCGCGTCGTGCATCACTCCAGATACCGATGTTAGCATACATGCCTTGGCTGTGTCTTCACCCTTGCACAGAACGGCAACGCAGGCTGGCAGGATCTTATACGTTACATGCACATGGTTCGGTGTAGACGCCAGAAGGCGCGAGGGGCGTGGTTGAGGGGTGCGCTCACAGCAAATGGAAGGAGAAGAAGTAGAAGAGCCATCGACGACACGATGGGCGTGTGCTGAGAATGAAACTGGGGGCTTCAGCCATCTCAGACGTGAGAGGCAGGCAGACCAGACCAAGGCCAGACCAGACCAGACCAGACAGACAGACGCAGACGCCGACGCAGACGCGCAGAGTGGCAGACCAAGGAGAAAAAAGAATCACCGTAGGCGGGTGGCCCACAGTTCTGTGCGTGCACAGATCATGTGGGTCTCTGGAAAGTGGGTGTGGCGCGGGAATGAATTCCCTGTAGCCATGAGGTACTCTACGCCCCTGTAGGTACCTTGCATTGCCGCACAGGTACTTGGCCGCCAGACTTTCGGGGAGCTGGGGCCCACACCCCTGCACACCACGAAAGAGCATCCCGTTGCAGTGTGGCCGGTGAAACAAGCGTGACGAGCTTGATGAGACGCTGTCGTGTGGCTCTTGACGCTTTCCCGCCTGTCCACCAAACCACTTCGGAGGGCCCCCACCCGCAGCCCCCAGACGCAACCGGTCCCCACTAGAGCAGTACTTGTACCGCCAGCTTGGCAGCATGTACTCTGCAGGCATCCATGTACATGTGGCTATCGGGCCCAACGACGCCCCATCCTCATCGACTCGCTTCCCTCAGCGCGCAGACCCACCCCATGCACATCGCAGCAGGTATCTGCAAAGTACATGCATCGCAGTGCAGCTTGGTTTTTGGTGTTTCGGCTGCAGACGCCGGGGAATAAGATACCTGCTTGGGTACAGCCAGAGCTTGGAGCCTGGAGCCCACTGAGCCCACAGGCACCTTAGCCAGGTCCCCCCTTCCCCCCCACCAAGCCCCAGGCTTGCACGCCCAGCTACAGTAAGGTTCCTTACCCTTTCCCAGCGCAGCGCTTCTCCTGTCCATAGCTGCAGGGCATGTACCTACGTACCGCTGATGCTAGCCCGACAAGCCCAGGTGGCCCCCAGCACGCACCAAGCACCCAGCGCCCGGCCAGCCAGTAGTGTAGGTATCCATCCCGTCATCTCTCTTTTTCGCCTTTTTTTCCTCTTTCCCCCTTCCAAACATCGCTACGCAGAACCCATCCGACCTTGGGCCCGCGAACGCTCCCTCCAACTTCGACAGCGACATCGACTTGGGCCTCCTTGACCTTACTCTTCGTCCCTTTGCTCCGCGCTCCTCCTGCGCGCTGCTCGCCGCATCGCTAGTTGCCATTGCCTGTCCCTTTTCCTGCCGCGTCGCGCCGCCAGACGCCAGCCGCAGCCGCCAACCTCCTGCCTTCTGATCCATACTGGAGCCCCCGACCCTCCCGCTCCTCCAACAGCGCGACAGCTGGCCAGAATTCAACACAACCTCCATCATCACCACGCCCGCCACTTGCTATTGCATCAACCCTTAAAATACATCATCTAGCCCCGGTCTAGCGCGCGCTTTCTCTTTCATCAACTGCAGCCTCGGCTCGTGGCTCGAAGCGTTCCTCCAGACTCCTTCGTCACCGAGTCTAGTCGCGCGCAATGTCTATGTATCCGCACCGCAGCATGGGGCCTGTGCACCCGAGCAACTCTGCTCGCCTCAACGAGCTGCTCGACCAGATCCGAGCCGAGTTCGAGACCCAGATGCGCCAGACGGAAGGTCTTGGGGATCAAAGTATGTTTACCTACCGCTACCGCACTCCTGCCCCACCGCTGAGATGGGAAACCATGGAAACCATGTCATCACACGGTTTCCATCGCCACTCCCACCTTGCGCATCCGCGTTTTGCTGCATTACTAACATACATCCGCAGTCGCGGCGCAAGTCAGCGAAATGCAACTTGTCCGAGAAAAGGTTTATGCTATGGAGCAGACGCACATGACCCTCAAGCAAAAGTAGGCCCTTTGCCCTCTCCCAGACCCAAGCCTCCGTCTTGAATCGCGCGCTAACACACCAACTTCCACTCATAGGTACGAGGAAGAGATCACCATGCTCCGACACCAGCTAGAGGCGGCACGGAAGGGCGCCCCTCAACCTGGTCTCCCCGGCCCGCCCCAGCATGCCGGACCTTCGCAGCAGCCTCCCTCCATCGCCCCCGGCAACGGTCTATTCAGCGGCATCATGGCCGGTGGTAGCCAGGGTGGTCTCGCTCCCCCACAACAACAGGGCGGCCAGCAGCAGCCGCAGCAGCCGCAGGCAGCTCAGCAGCACCCCCCTCCCCAAGACCAGCAGATGGGACCTCAGCACCAGATGGCTCAGGGCCCTCCGGGACTGCCCGTCCCTCCCCCCCATCCCAACGCCCAGCAGCCCCCCTACTCTCAGGGCTACCCCCAGGGTCCCGTTTCCAACGGCATGGGCCCTCAGCCTCCCCAGAGCACTGCTTCTCCCGGCCCAGGTCGGCGAGGCGTTGGTCGCCCCCCTAACGCTGTAGGCCCTGCGACTCCCCAGATTAACACCCCGGTTCCCTATCCGGGAAACGCCCAGTCGCCTCAGGTCAGCCACCCCACGCCCGACCACGGCCGCATTGGCGGCCCTCGCGCTCCCCCGGTTGGTAATGCCCTCGGTGACCTCGAGGTTGACGCTGTGGCGCCTCACAACAAGAAGACCGGCAACGACTGGTATGCCATCTTCAACCCTCAGGTGCAGCGGGTCCTCGATGTTGATCTGGTTCACTCCCTGAACCATGAAAGCGTCGTGTGCTGTGTTAGGTTCAGTCATGACGGCAAGTATGTGGCGACTGGCTGCAACCGATCGGCTCAAATTTTCGATGTCCAGACTGGCGAGAAGGTCTGCGTATTGGAGGACCATAGCGCCGCCGACATGAGCACAGATCTTTATATCAGAAGCGTCTGCTTCAGTCCGGATGGCCGTTACCTGGCTACCGGTGCTGAGGACAAGTTGATCAGAGTAAGTCAATTTTTGAGTGCGAGCTTGGGTCCGACTATGGTGACTGACGGTGATATATTAGGTCTGGGACATTCAGAGCAGAACGATTCGAAACCACTTCTCTGGTCACGAGCAGGACATCTACTCTCTCGACTTCGCGCGTGACGGACGAACCATTGCCTCTGGCAGTGGCGATAGAACCGTTCGACTTTGGGATATCGAGCAGGGCACGCTCACGCTCACCCTCACGATAGAGGACGGTGTGACGACTGTGGCTATCTCGCCCGATACCCAGTACGTCGCCGCTGGTTCCTTGGACAAGTCCGTCAGGGTCTGGGATATCCACTCGGGCTTCCTGGTGGAGCGCCTGGAGGGCCCCGACGGCCACAAGGACTCAGTATACTCGGTTGCCTTCTCCCCCAACGGCAAGGACCTTGTGAGTGGCAGTCTGGATCGCACCATCAAGATGTGGGAGCTTAGCAGCCCCCGAAATGGTCCCAACCCTGGACCCAAGGGCGGCAAGTGTGTCAAGACGTTCGAGGGCCACCGCGACTTTGTTTTGTCGGTTGCTCTTACACCTGATGCCAACTGGGTTCTTTCGGGATCCAAGGATCGTGGTGTTCAATTCTGGGACCCCCGCACCGGAACGACCCAGCTCATGCTACAGGGTCATAAGAATTCGGTCATCTCGGTAGCGCCGAGTCCCCAGGGTGGCTATTTCGCAACAGGATCTGGCGACATGAAGGCTCGTATCTGGTCATACCGTCCTTATTAAGGAAAACGCGCCCTCTGGGCTGTGTATACGAATGTCTGCGCCGATCGTTCCCATCATATGAAAAAAGCGTTGTCATATTTTCATGAGGATCACTTTCGACCAAACCTGAGGGCTTGAGAGGGGATCGACCTTCTGAGCACGGGGTGGCCAAGGGGCGAGAGGGAGTTGAATATGGAAGCCCAAGGGACGATCGTGGGTGTGGGTTGCAACTCTACGATAGGAAGAATGGACTTGGTGGCCGAGGCGAGGCCGTGCGGAGAGGGAAACGTAGGGAGCATTCCAAGCAGCAGCGGCCACGGCTTTTGAAAGTTGGTGATGCCCAGGCATGTCCAACAGGAGCGTCAAGCTGCCAAGCTCTCTTGCGCTCGGGGAGGAAAGATTGCAATGGTGGCGTATGGGAGGAATTGAGAGAACTCTTATGGACTGTTTGTAGTGTACGGGACGGGCGCCTCGCTTGTAAGGATATTGGCCGGTTCAACTTTTGTCTATCCCCATTATACTTTTTTGGCTTTGTGTTTTATAATGAATGATTAAAACCTCTAACCTTTTTCATTTTGAAAATCCCGTTTATTGATTCAATGTCCAGACGGGGGTGCTGCAGCAATTTCACGGGACCATGTTTGGGATATATTTAAAGAGAGCCGAAGAGGCTGGAGAGGGCATCGCCGCCCTTGCGCTTTTTCTTGCGGCTTTTGGCCGGTTCCTTTGACTGATCCCTCGTTGAACCCTCTGCCTTGGGTCGGTCTGCTGGTAGCGCTGACCGGCTGGACTTTGGAGGAGTGCTGCCCGTGACAGGAGACGGCCTGCTGATGGAGGCTAGGCTATCCCTCGAGATGGAGACGCCCATGTCTGTGTTGAGGCTGCGCACCGAGGGTGACCTTTGAAGCGAGACTTCATCGCCAGCATGGGGGATAGTGTCTTGATTAGGGTGGGCTGCGGAGACTGTGGCCGGGGAAGTATCGGTCGGGACGAGGTCGGAGAGCACGGTGTAGACGCGGGCGAGGACAGCCAGAAGCATTAGACCAAGGGGCGCATGTTGGTTGTCGGCGACAAGCTGCGTGAAAGCACTGTTGTTCATTTACTGGTCAGATTGAAGAAGTGAAACATGGCGGAAGAGGGGATCATGCAGAAGAAGTGAGGAAAGGGGAGGGCTTACACATATGCGCGAGGCATGACGTGCTGAGCCATCCAGGCAGCCTGGGCTTGGACTTTGACAGCATCGGGTCGGCGTGAGGCGGGGGGAAGGATGGCGAGGAGAGAGCGAACAGATCGACGAAACGTATTGAAGGCGGCCCACCAGTGCGAGGCCTTGTGCTGGTTGTGATGGCGATGGGCAAAAGCGGAGAGGATGGGAACGAGTGGAGTGAGGGCATCGCTGGCTGCCGAGAGGTCGGAGACGGAGGCGCTGCTGGGTGGCTTCATGATGGCTGTTGTATTGATGGAAGAGACGGCGGTGGAGTGAGGCGCATCGTTGCGACGGAACACGCCTGCGGCCAGAGGGCAGATGGCTCGTGGGGCCAAGCTGTTGCAGAGATGGGGCGGGATGCGAGCAAGAGCTGTAGTTTGCACCGAGCAATGGCGACCACGACGTTGTATGCCGTTTGGCAGATGGCGGACGACTTTGTGCGTATCGATAAGATAAGATAGGGCGGAATCAAGGTGTGGTGTGACGTGACTACAACATTAGAGAACAAGGAAGCAACAAGGAAGCAACAAGGAAGGAGGGTATAAGGTATAAGCCGGATTGTAAACCCCAGTCTGCCGGGGGGGATCCTTGGCTTTTCCTCTTCCGCTCCCATCCACATCTCGCGAGCATGCCTGGCTGCGCGGGAAAACACCCTCGAATGAGGGCCTCGTGTCGATGCCAGTGTCCAAGGCCAAGCAAGGTTGATTGTCAACGTGATTGGTGACAATTGGCAGTTTGACTGGTAGTTTGCAACCAAGCAGCTCATCCCTTGGCAGTATTCCCGCCACGGTCCAACGGCCAACAGAGACGGCATCAGGTACAGATTGTAACTTACAGATCCGTACGCCACGCCAGATTGCACTACACGACGGATACAGCAAACACACACATGCACATTGCAGAGCACAGGATACAAGACACAGGATACAGGATACAGGATACAAGACACGGAGCACATTACATCGCATCGCATCGCATCACATGACATCACCTCACCTCACCTCATAGCACCACCTGCAGCAATGCCGATGTTACGCAGCCAGCCAAACAAGCAAGTAGAGCAGTGCCTCTGGACGGGAAAATGTCCGCGTGCAGAAGGCTTCCGACGCTGGACGAATGTGGACAAAGGTGGATGAGTGGACCAGCCAAGTTGCAATATCCTTGTTCAGCCCCGCCGCGCCACGCCACAACAGGACGTTATCGTGAACCATGCCGTCAAGCTAATCTATAATCTAGCCCACTCGGCGCGATAAGCCATCATGAGCCGGGCCCTCGAACGCGCCCGAGCCTTGTTTTCTCGTCATTTTGCTGGTGTGCAGCCCTGTGCTTTCTTCATCACGTCTCCCCTTCTGCCAAGTCCCCTCAGACATCTCCCGGCATCCTGTACCTCTGCATTGTCCTCAGTGTGCTCTTGTGTCTCGTCTGCTAGAGTGGGGGGAGATTTGCGTTGGTCACGCCTAGTACAAGCATAAAGACATAAAAAAGAGGCTGCTGCGGCCGCGAGCAAAACAAAGCCCGTCTTTAGGCCAGCCATCCAGCCAGCCTTCTAGCCGGCCAGATCGCACAATGGCCCGCGCCAATTCCACTCGAAACCCATCTACTTGGGACGAGTACTACGGCCGGCCTTCGCCCTCCGGGAGCGTCTCCTCCAACGCCATCGACGAGGAGCAGGCTCTGCTTGACGATGGCGACGACAATGACGACACCCGTCCGGGCAATGGTGTGGCCATGGGCCGCCGAAGGTACCCTCGAATCCGTCTTCCATTTTTCATCGTTCCTTGCGCCAATGCTGATGCTGCTGCCCTCATTCTAGGTCTTCCGTCACAAACCGTCTCGCTACCATTGCCGACATTGGTGGTGTAAACAGCTTTCGCTCCTTCGCCCGCAGCTGGCAGCGAGCCGCCGACTTTCACGAAGTCATTCCTCGTCGCCCTAGCTTTGTCCTTGCGTCCGAACAGGAGCCGACCGAGCAGCACCAGTACGGCAAAAGCCCCATCGACCCCAATGCCGCCCTTAGACACGACCCTGCCGTTGGTGGCTTGTTGCGGCAGCATCTCGAGGCATCTGGATCCGGGTCGTCCTCTTCCGCCGCTGCTCCAGGACCGAGTCAAGACGGTCCAGCTGGATTCCGAGAGCGCGAGAACAAGGATCTGGATCCCGAGTCACTGACTGCCTCTGGCGCTCTGCCTGGGACATCCCCGTCTGGCCGATCCAGCATCTTTGCTGTGCCGCCGCAGCTGGCTACATCATCCATTATCGGCAGCTACAGCTCCTACCGAAGCACGTCTCTGTATGGTACCCTCGAGGGTACCCAGCCACGACGACGGCGCATCTCGATCGGCGGTCACGCCTTTGATGCACCAGGAGGCGTCGACCATGACGACGATGACAGCATAGACGGCGGTGCCCTCGGCGAGCACCAGCCTATTCTTGTCAAGGAAGTCAAGCAGGGCAACAAGGTCGTGCTGACCGTCGAGGGCCAGAGCACTCTGCCGCAGTCTGTCTTCAACTCCATCAACGCCATTATTGGCGTGGGTTTGCTGAGCCTGCCCCTGGCCTTCAAGATGAGCGGCTGGATCGCTGGCCTGGGGATACTGACCCTCACTGCCGCCGTGACAGCACACACGGGCAAACTGCTGGCGCGTTGCATGGACTACGACCCAAGTCTGATTACATACTCCGACGTGGCGTATGTATCCTTTGGCACTCGTGCCCGCATCATCGTGTCAGCTCTCTTCACGCTCGAGCTGATTAGCGCCTGCGTCGCCCTCGTCATTCTATTTGCCGACTCGTTGGACTTGTTGCTGCCAGGAGTGGCCTCGGTGAACATCTGGAAGTGCGTGGCGGCTGTCCTGGTGCTCGCTCTCAATGCCATGCCTATGCGATTCCTCAGCTACACCAGCGTCGTCGGCATCTTTTCCACTTTCTGCAGTGAGTTTACCTTGCCCCGGCTTCTGGCTTTTCCCCCCCCCCCCCCCCCATCTCTAGCCTGGTTTCCGTAGCTCGGATAAGCCCACAGCCGGTGCAAGGCACATGTGGTTCTCTCCATTGATGAGCGCATCCTTCTTGGGTGGCGGCGCCCATTTGAGTTTGGTCGGACGCGGGTGCTAGCTCGGTGGCTGGCGACTTGTCGACACAAGCTTGCTTCGGGGACGTGCACTAGGGAGAGGGGGGGGGGGGGGGGGGGGCCGGGGGGGGGGGGGGGGGGAGGGCGGGACGCTGAG